>JAJPUD010004383.1:0-140318 GCA_023553655.1 Myrmecobius fasciatus | reverse complement strand
ATTCTAATATAGCTAGAGAATGGGAAAATTAGTAGGACATTAAATAGTAAGCTAATGTTTCCCATACTATAGAATATTTGTTTTCTGTGCAAGTCAATTGGATCACACAGCTAGTTAAGTGTTAAATATCTGATACTCAGATCCTCCTGACTGCAGGGCTGATGCTGTCCACTGCACCACCTAGCTCCCCTTAGACTATTTCTTTAGGAGCCATTAAGGCCCATCCAGAGTGAAAGAAGAAACAGAAAATTGGGGCAGCTAGGTGGCACAGTGGATAGAGCACCAGCCCTGAAGTCAGGAGGACCTGAGTTCAAATCTGGTTTGCTACATACAAGACATTGCTCACTGCTTACATTCTAAGTTATACTGCCATAGAATTAACAACATGGTGCAACTAGTTTAAAAAATTGAAAACAAAGGCAAAAATTGGAGAAAAAAGACCCAAAGACGGAGGCAGCATGATGAAGTGGAAAATGCACAGGGCCTGAAGTAAAAGAACTCGTGCTTAACTCTTGATTCTACTATTATTCTATGGGGCCTTGCACAATTTAAAACTCTATTCTAGGCATTAGTTTCTTTATCTGTAAGATAAGGTTAAACAAAGATGACCTCAAGTCCTTTCCAAAGAAAAATGCCATAATCTTATGAATCCTGTTTCTGTTTACCATCTGAGACTTAGCAAATCATTTTTTCCCTTTTCTGACTTTCAGTTTCCTCATTATAAAAGTGGGGAGTTGGATTAAATGAGTTCCTAGCTCCCGTTCAGCTCTAATACCTATAAATGTATATGGGAAACTCTAAATACATTATTAAAAAAAAATCTGCATGTACTTATAACTTATTAGTGGGTCTTGTCCCACCTAACAAATGGATATTTGAATTAAATAACACATTAAGAAACTAATTGGTTTTTCTTTCACACAAAAGTAATGCTGTATGTCCTCTGGAGCAACAAGACTTTATAGGTCCTGAACAACATCTATTCAGGTTAGCATTAAACAATCTAGTAGGAGGTGGTAGTGAAAAGTTTCAGCTAATCCTGATTCCTAAAATTTCTGATTAAACAGTGGTGGATAAAAAATCAAATGAATAATTAAGAAATGAAAAACTTCCACACTTAAGAAAACCAGTTTAGCTTAGAAGCAACAAAATTGGTCTACAAAAAGAGTATTTAATATAAATGATAAAGTTCCTGAGATCTGTGGTAGGATTTCATAGCATTATCATCCTTATGACATGCTTAATCCACCAATTCAATGATTTCTCCATTTTTAAGTCTTCTCATGAACACATTGCATACAAGACCCTTAAAGGAGGATATAATCTTCAAATCACAACAGAAAAAATACAAGTTCTGAACAACTATTAAATCTTTAACAGGGATGTCAAACAAGCCCATCAGAGCAAAAGAGTCAGGTTAAAATGTAGCTGGGAAATGTTTAACAAAATAAATAAAAATACAACACAACACAGATAAAATTAAGTTAAGGTTCATTTCTATTTGACAACACTGTTCTAGAAAGATTCCATATGGATTGTTCCAATGGCTTTATGTCTCCCAAAGAGAAGCACAAACCATTTGTGAATCTCCTACATCAAAGTCAGGGTGGGCAGACAGAATCAAAATCCAACTGATACCATATGCCATTGACAACTACAAGAATTCTTCATTACCTACTCTGATTCCTTTTATCTCTTTTTCTTCTCTTATTGCTGAAGCTAACACTTCTAATACAATATTAAATAGTAATGGTGACAGTGGGCAGCCTTGTTTCACTCCTGATCATATTGGGAATGGTTTTAGTTTGTCTCCATTACATATGATGCTTGCTGATGGTTTTAAATAGATGCTACTGATCATTTTAAGGAAAAGCCCATTTATTCCTATACTCTCTAGTGTTTTTAATAGGAAAGGGTGTTGGATTTTATCAAAGGCTTTTTCTGCATCTATTGAGATAATCACATGGTTTTTGTTAATTTGGTTATTAATATAATTAATTATGCTGATAGTTTTCCTAATATTGAACCAGCCCTGCATCCCTGGTATAAATCCTACTTGGTCATAGTGTATTATCCTGGGGATGACTTTCTGTAATCTCATTGCTAATATCTTATTTAAAATTTTTGCATCAATATTCATTAGGGAAATTGGTCTATAGTTTTCTTTCTCTGTTTTCACCCTACCTGGTTTAGGTATCAGCACCATATCGGTCTCATAGAAGGATTTTGGCAGTATACCTTCTGTCCCTATTTTCTCAAATAGTTTGTGTAGTATTGGAATTAATTGTTCTTTGAATGTTTGGTAGGATTCACATGTAAATCCATCTGGCCCTGGAGATTTTTTGGAATAAATTTATGTCCAAAGAAGACCTGGAACTCCTAATTGAACACCAGATGGATAATTTTGATTATCTTAAGTTAAAAAGTTTCTGTACAAACAAAACAAATGCAGACAAGATTAGGAGTGAAGCATCAAATTGGGAAATCATCTTTACATTTAATGGTTCTGATAAAGGCCTCATTTCTAAAATATATAGAGAATTGTCTCATATATATAAGAATTCAAGCCACTCTTCAATAGATAAGTGGTCAAGGGATATGAACAGACAATTTTCAGATGATGAAATTAAAACCATCTCTAGTCATATGAAAAGTTGCTCCAAATCACTATTGATCAGAGAAATGCAAATTAAGACAACTCTGAGGTACCACTACACACCTGTCAGATTGGCTAAAATGACAGGAAAAGATAACGATGAATGCTGGCGGGGATGTGGGAAAACTGGGGACACTAATACATTGTTGGTGGAACTGTGAATGGATCCAACCATTCTGGAGAGCAATTTGGAGCTATGCTCAAAAAGTTGTCAAACTGTGCATACCCTTTGACCCAGCAGTGTTTCTACTGGGACTATATCCCAAAGAGATCTTAGAGGAGGGAAAGGGACCCACATGGGCAAGAATGTTTGTGGCAGCCCTTTTTGTCATGGCTAGAAACTGGAAACTGAATGGATGCTCATCAGTGGGAGAGTGGCTGAATAAATTATGATATATGAATGTTATGGAATATTATTGCTCTGTAAGAAATGATCAGCAGGACAATTTCAGAGAGGCCTGGAGAGACTTGCATGAACTGATGCTGAGTGAAACGAGCAGAACCAGGAGATCATCATACACAGCAACAACAGTATTACATGATGATCAATTCTGATGGACATGGCTCTCTGCAACAAAGAATTGTCTCAAACCAGTTCCAATTGTTCACTGAAGAAAACCATATATACCCAGAGAGAGGGATATGAAATATGGACCACAACATAACACTTTCATGATCTCTACTGACATTTGCTTGCACTGTGTTGCCTTTCTCTGATTCTTTTTTTTTCTTGTAGATAGGATTTTTCTTGCATAACTTCTCAAGCATTTCAACATTATTAACATGTAGTGGACTTCCTGCCATCTAGGGGAGGGGAGGGGACTGGGGGTAAAATTTGTAATGGAAAGCTTTGTAAAGCTCAATGCTGGGGAACTACCCATACATATGTTATACAAATAAAAAGCTTTAATAAAAAAAAAAAAGAAAAAAGAAAAAAAAAAAAAAACAACTACAAGAATTCAAAAGAAAACTTAATCTATGAATAGGTAAGCAATTTTATAAAGTTAATACTTTTAGTTTCCACTAAATTGACTGATTACCTAATTATAATCAGAGAAGACACTCAAGCTTAACCATGGGCAAGAAACAATGTTAGCAAACATACTGCTAAAGACCCAAATCTCAAATGTTTTAGAATACCTGTCTCTCAGCACATGGTTTCGGATCTCTTCCACCAGCTGGAATACCTGGGACAGAGGTGAACGGAACACATCCACTGCCAGCAAATTCTTGTGCCAGGGGGAAACAGTGGATTTCACAAATATCTGCTGGATGTAGGCCACTGGAGCTCCCACATACTGCCAAGAAAATGGAGAAGGGAGAAAGACATTAACTCAGCATATTAAGGATTGCGCCACTCCATTTTATAGAGTTATTAGTGCTGAACTTTATCAAAGATTTTTTTCAACATTTGTTCATGTGCTTTAGGAGAGAGTGGGATTGTTTTTAAAATAACTAATTACATTCATTATTTTCCTAATGTTAAACCGTACTTATATTTTTAGTATAAATCCAAATTGTTCATAGCAAATAATTTTTTGGATTTATCACTGTCAATTCATGTTAGAATTTTATTTAAGATTTGTGGGCTATGGAACTATGTTTAGTAACTTTTGGGACACAGTTCTATAGTGCACAAATTTTAAATAAAATATGGTTTAATATTAGGAAAATAATGAACATAATCAGTAATATGGAAAGAGCTACTATAAATTTTTTTTTTTTACATATAGGTTCTTTTCCTTTTTCTCTTATTTCTTTGACGATATATAGAGGTTTACTACTGGGTTAAGTATATATAACAGCTCTTTCTATAGTATCCAAAGCCTAGAGATGAGGAGAGTATCCATTTACTGAGGAATGGCTAAACAAATTATGGAATAGTACTACACTTTAAGAAATAAAAAAAGTTTCACAAGAAATTATAAATATCTCAATAAACTGATGCAGAGTAAAATGAACAGAACTAGGAGAACAACTGATATAATGACAATATAATAAGTAAAAAATATCTCTGAAAGGTTTTAGAACTCTGATTAATGGGACGATGAGAAGCAGCTGGATTGTAGAATGGATAGAGCACTGGCCCTGAAGTCAGGAGGACCTGAATTTAAATCTGGCTTCAGACACTTAACACTTACTAGCTGTGTGACCCTGGGCAAGTCACTTAACTCCAATTGCCTCGAACCACCTCCCACCCACCCACCCCCCCTCAAATGATGAAATTTGAGTTTGGAGGCCTCTAAAAACCCTTCAGAGATATTTTTTACTTATTATATTGTGTTCATTATTTTCCAGAAGTGAGGTCATTTTTCCACTATACTTTGTTGTCATCAGAACTTATCTCAAGTATCTCAATTTCGGACACCGATGTTTAAGAATAATATTGACAAGTTAAGAGAGAATCCAGAGAATGATGACCAGAATGGTGTCTTGTTATATGAGAAGTTAATGGAAATAAATATGCTTGACATGGAAAAGGAAAGAATCAGGGGAAACATCATAGCTTTTGTCAGATATCTGAAGGGCTATCACGGAGAAAAAGCATTAGATTTGGTCTGTCTAGCCCCAGAGAACAAAACTGGCATAAGTTGCCAAGAGGCCAATTTAGGCAAAAAACAGGTACCCAAAGATGTACTTTTGGGTACTCAAAAGCCCTTCAAGATCCTCCTTCTTGGAGGTCTTCAAGCAGATGGATTCCTATTTGTCACGTGCACCACAGGAAGGATTCTGGTATTACATTAATTACTGCCTATCATAAGACATATGCCATCAAAGTCAGGTTCAAATTTCATCTTTAACACATAATGGCTGTGTGACCCTGGGACAAGTGACTTAATCTCTTAATGCTTCAAGCAACTGTAAGAGAATAAAATTACAGAGCAGTTGTTGATCTGCATTGGGAGAGGGAAAGAGTTCCTTCACCTAAATTCCCTATGATAATGAAATCATAGACTCAAGCCACAAAGAAATTTAATAAAGAACAATATAAAAATTCAACTTGAGTCATAAATTTGATATCAAACTAAAGTTAGTTTTATTAAACACTAAATATAAAATTGACAATTTTTTTTTAAACAAAAACTAACCAAGGAAGTTTGACATTTTCTCTCAGTAGGTCTTCCTGTAGCATACACAGACATTCTAATTAATTCACTCCAAAACAGCTAGCTTTCTATTTTGGGGCATCACTGAGGATTTTAGTAACAAAAGATCGAATATATGATAGCTACTTTACCCTATTCCCCCTCATCCATTCAGTCTTCTCCTCTACAAATCAAAGACCTACCCAGTCCGGCTGTTCACTTCGATCCCTTTGTTCATAATCTGGGTCTGATGGTGGTGGTGAATAATCCTTCACAGGAGTAGTGTATTCCACAGGTCCTGTTCCAGGCAAGGGAAGCTTCAGTAGTGGATAACTGGGGAACACAAATAGGCCAAAGGATTATTAGGCTTTCTAGAAAATTGGTCCTTTCTCAGGCTGCTTTAGCTTCAACTAAATTTCTGTCCAGGACAGCTGAAAGAAAAGCTTCAACATTAAAATCACAGAATGTAAGATTGGAAGAAATCTTAAAAATATTCTAAGTCCAACCTCCTCATTTTAGAGCAAAGTAAAGCTCATGCCATGTAGCTGAATGGAAATCCAGGCCTGAGATCCAACTCTAGGTTCTCTTTCCCCGACAGACTATTCCCACTCAGAGGGGCCTAGAATCCAAAAGGACTGCAATGATGTCAGTTTATATCCTCAGCCACTACTACCACTTACTGACTGAAAAGAATGGCTAAGTGGGTGCAGGTTTTCCCCTACACTGGGTTTAGTCTAGAAGTTATCCTTGAAAAGACTAGGGAGGAACGGCCAGGGCTGAGGGAAAGGAGTTCCAAAATGCCCTTTTCTTTAAAGAGCCTAATGTATAAGGATAGCTCTTCCTATTAAACTAGGATGGTTTTATACTAACATCGAGAAACTTTCTTGACCAGTTTTTATTTAAATAAAAAAGTGCTCACTTTGAGTCTAACTCCAAAACTGCAATAACAAATGTTAGCTATTTAAGATTTTTAGCCTAAAAAGAGGCAGACAGATATAGTATAGATCTTGGCATCCATCAAGATTAGCCAAAAAACACTGAAAAAGCACCCATATTAACAAAGTGCCAGATCTTTTCAACCTTCACTTCATTTTTTTCAGCAAAATCCAAATAACATTTGCCCCTGGGTAAAGATTTAATTCAAGAAGAGACTAGATGATAAATTTCAAATTTGTCAAATTTATTCTCCAAAGTTTTGCTCTTCTACAATAAGGATACTAAAAATCACAGCAAAGGTATATTTCTAAGAAAATAAAGAAGACTGGAGGTAAATGAACCAATCTAATGGAGACTTATTCTAGACATCCAATCATTACAGAGTTCTATTAGGTCACTTTTTTTTTATAATAGCTTTTTATTTTTCAAAATATATGCAAAGACAATTTTCAACATTCACCCTTGCAAAACCTTGTATTCCAAATATTTCTCCTTTCCTCCTTCCTCAAATATAGGTTAAATATATGCAGTTCTTCTAAATATATTTCCACATTTATTAGATCACTTTTTTAAAAAAATCACATTTTTTCCAATCAGCAAAAATTTATCTTCCTTCCTTCCCACCCCATTTACTCACTACAAATTGAGAATGAAAGAAAAATAAAATTTCTGTAACAGTCAGTCAACTAAAACAAATTTCTGCATGATCTAGTCCTGTCTCTTCCTCCTGACCCTGGCAAAGTCTATTATGTGAGCTACCTCTTTATAAGAATGTGTGTGTACATGTAATTAATTCTTCCTTCCTTAAACCACAGGAGAATGAGGTTGAAGTGTGAGCCCCCACCCTCCTTATCTGTATTGATGTTTATTTGTATAACCTGATCATAAGAGAGAATTTTCCCTATACGTCTTCTCTCTTAGCCCCTTTCTTAGTGTTTTCCTCTTCTCTTTGCATTCTTTCTTAAGATCATCACATTTCATCATTAATTAGTCCTCTCTACAATCATGGCTGGTCATTATGATGATCAGAATTTCTATATCTTTTAAAATCATTTGTCTTTACTACACTTGTTGTGGTATAAATTGTTTTGGTTCTGTTTACTTCACTTTGCATCAGTTCCATAATATTCCATTACTTTTATATACCACAACAGGTTCAATCCCCAATTTATTGGTACCCTCTCAAAAATCCCTTCTTTGCCACCTCAAAAAATCATCAATATTTATGTACATCCTTAAACAGAATTTGTTTTGCTAAGGTTTAATCCTTCCTTTAAGTCTTCCTTTTCCTCTTTCCTTTCCACTTCCATACTGAAGTGAAATGTATTTTACCCAACTCTGTGGGTATGCAGGCATCATTCTTTCCTTTAACCAATTCAAATGAAAGTGAGGTGGCAACTAGTAGCTTATACTTCAATGTATCTATTACGTTTACTTGAAAATCCTGATTATGTGAGATAATTATCCCAATACTTCCACTCCCTTACCCCTCCTTAGTGTATTCCTTGCTTTGCATTCTTCTTTTAATTTAATCAGGACATGATAAATTCACTCCCCAATGTTGTCTAATTAGATTCACTCTGTTTCTCCTGATGATAACAATTATGAGGGGTTTCATCTACAGTTTAATCTTTGTTTAATTCTTTGTGATTGTTAACTCATGTTTATTTTGTGTTTCTCTTGATTGTCGTGTTCAAACTTCAAATTTCTGACACAGCTCTTATCTATTCATTAAGAATGCTTGCAATGCTCTATTTCACTAAATTCTAATGTCCATTCTCCACCATCTCCCTTCCCCAGTAGAGTTATACTCAATTTTGCTAGGTAATTTATTCTTGACTGTAAGCCTATGCCTTTGTTTTATACAATATATTCCTTGATCTCTGCTTCTTCAAAGTGGTGGCTGCTTAATCATGTGTTCCTGACTATGGCCCTTTGATACCTGAATTCCTTCCATCTGGCTGCTGACAGTATTTTCTTTGACCTGGACCCTCTGATGTCCCTAGAAGTTTTCATTTTAGACTTTTTTTCAAGAGGTGACAAGCAAATTCTTTCTATTTGTACTTTGTCTATTGGTTCTAAAAGAAAGAGGGGATAGAGCAAGGGATACAGTGGGAAATGTACTTGTCTTTTTTTAAAATGTGAATTTTTTTTCAAAACGGTCAATAATTGAGGCTTTGCATTTCAAAGGTGTTGATGCAAAGATGCAGCCAAATAAACATAAGCAATGCTGACAACCCACCTGATAACCAGAATAATCAAGTATATGTGTTTGAAATCAAGAATAAGGCAAGGAACATGTACCCCGGTAATCTTAGTATTGCCCTGAATATCCTAGAAATTGCCAAACCACAAACTGGTATATCATGATTTTGAGCCAGGGCACTGGTTCAGGAAGAATTTTACAACAGGTGAAAATACTATGCTTTTGATCCACATTGAGTCTCCATTATTCAGCTCATTGCAAAAATCTTCTCGAACCAATGTTGGAATCTGGAAATACAAAGAAAAAGATAGTCCTTGCACTCAAGGAGCTTCCATTCCATTGCAGAAAAACTACATACCATAAAAATCAAATACAAAGTAGATACAAAATATGTAAGAGGAAAAGACTAGTAACTCAGAAAACAGAGTGTCTGGAAAATTACTAACTAGACAGAAAACCTTCCAGTATGGGCTTAATAACTAACTGTATAGTCACCTGAGAAATAAGTCAGCAACTACTACTTCTCAACCATGCCACTCAGTGAGAAGCCACTCTTGCTTCCCAATTCCCCTTTGTGAGTTTTTTTTTTTTTTTAAAGCATTAAAAATGTCTGTTCCTTACACTGCCCACAGCACTATCAAACTGTACATACCCTTTGATTCATCAGTCTCTCTACTGGGTCTGTATCCCAAAGAGATCATAAAAGAAGGAAAAGAACCCATATGTGCTAAAATGTTTGTATTTTTTGTTTTTGTTTTTGTTTTTTTGTGGTAGCAAAGAATGGAAACTGAGGGGATGCACATGAGCTGGAGAATGGCTGAAAAAGTTATGGTATATGATGTTATGGAATATTATTGTTCTATAAGGAACAATCAGCAGGATGATTTCATGAAGAAATGAACTTACATGAACTGATGCTAAGTAAAATGAGGAGAACCAAGAGGACATTGTACATAGCAACAAGAAGATTATATGGTGATCAATTCTGATGGATTTGGCTCTCATTAGCCAATGAGTTGATTCAGAACAATTCCAATAGACTGATGATGGAAAGAACTGTGGGGACCAAACGTAGATCACAACATAGTAGTCTCACCTTTTTTTGTTGTTGTTTGCTTGTTTTTTTTTTTCCTTTCTCATTTTCCCCCTTTTTTGACCTGATTTTTTTTAAGATATCTTTTTTTTTAATTTAATTTTTTTTATTTATTAATACTTTTTATTTGCAAAACATATGTATGGGTAATTCCTAAACATTAACCCTTACAAAGCTTTCTGTTACAATTTTCCCCCCCTACTCCTCACCCCTCCCCTAAATGGCAGGATATCCACTACATGATAATTATGTTAGAATACTTAAGAAATCGAATATATGTATAGTTATTGCCACACATCATTTTTTGTGCAGGAGAAATCATATCTACTAGAAAGAATAATCCGATAAAGGAAATACAATGCTAGCAAACCTCAATAGAGAACATGAAAATGTTATGTTGTGGTCCACATTTCACATCCCTCTCTCTGGGTGTATATGGCTTTCTTCACTGAACAATTGGAACTGGTTTGAAGCATTTCATTGTTGAAGAGAGTTATGTCCATTAGAACTGATCCTCATATAGTATTGTTGTTGCCGTGAATAATGACCTCCTGGTTCTGCTCACTTCACTGAGCATCAGTTCATGCAAGTCTCTCCAGGCCTCTCTGAAATCGTCCTGCTGGTCATTTCTTACAGAGCAATAATATTCCATAACATTCATATATCATAATTTATTCAGCCACTCTCCCACTGATGAGCATCCATTCAGTTTCCAGTTTCTAGCCACTACAAAAAGGGCTGCCACAAACATTCTTGCACATGTGGGGTCCCTTTCCCTCTTCTAAGATCTTTTTGGGATATAGGCCCAGTAGAAACACTGCTGGGTCAAAGGGTATGCACAGTTTGATAGGTTTTTGAGCATAGCTCCAAATTGCTCTCCAGAATGGTTGGATCCGTTCACAGCTCCACCAACAATGCATTGACCTGATTTTTCTTGTGCAGCATGATAAAGGTAGAAATACATATAGAAGAATTGTACATGTTTAACATATATTAATGTTAATTAATTATTAACATTGGGGGGCAGCTAGGTGGTGCAATGGATAGATTACCAGCCCTAAAGTCAGGAGGACCTGAGTTCAAATCTGGCCTCAGACACTTAACATTTCCTAGCTGTGTGACCCTGGGCAAGTCACTTAATCCCAATTGCCTCATCAAAAAATAATAATAATAATAATAATAACAAGTAATTAATTTAAAAAACATATATTGGATTGCTTGCTGTGTAGAGTAGGGGGATAAGTGGAAGGAAGGGAGAAAAACTTGCAACACAGGGTTTTGCATATATTTTGAAAATTAACAGCTATTATTTTTTTAAAAGTCTACTTTTTGAAGGCAGTTGTGTAGTGCTTAGGAAATGCTTTATCTAAGTTCAGAGAAATTCATCAAAAGATTGGTAATAAGGGTGATAAATGTGTTTGGTATCAAGGAGCAAGAAAATCAAAGTCTCAGCTTTTGGGCTAAAAAAGGCTGATATGAAGGACTATACGCAGCAATATCACAGATCTTGGAAGTAAAATTACCAGTTTCAGAATTATGTATCTGAGACTTACATACAAGAAAAATAGTTATATTCTATTTATAACTCTGTTAAGGCAGTGGTGTCAAACTCAAATAGAAATATATAAGAATACTTGCAGATCACACACTTACTTAGAAAACCATACATTAACATTCTCTATGTTTTATTGCATTTTTATGTATTTTGTTAAATATTTCCCAATTACATTTTAATCTGATTCACTTAGGAGTACTGCCATCCCATCTGACGCTTCTGCTTTAAAGTACTCTCCCCTCAGATGACAAAACTGAGTAGTACCTGAGAGGAAAAAGGGTTATATAAAGATATATGGCTAGGTTGACAGCAATACCAAAGGCTGTATCAACTCTCTATTTTTACTAGAATTCCTACTATGTAACTAAGTTTGTCTGTTTATTATAGAATCATAGAACGTTCAAAATGAAATGAGACCTTGGGGGAAAAAACCTAATCCAACCTTCATTCTACAGGTATGAAAAGATGGGAGACTCAAAGGGGTCTAGCTAACTTGCTCAGCTGGTAAACAGTACAGTTTGGACAAGAATGCAAGTCTCTGGACAGATAATGAATTTAGAATTTAGAATCCTATTCCACTGCCTGATCAAGAAAAATGGCCTGGAGAGAAGATTAAAACAAGCTTCTGTCCTGTGTTTAAATCACAAGGAATGCTCTCTGCTGTCACTAAGGATCTGAAATTCCCTAAGAGAAATTGGGCACAGGTTAACTTAACATTAGAAAATTTTACATTCCTACAAACCACTCATGAATATCCAAGGTCTTTATCATTATCATATTGTTCACACCTTAGATCAGTCTATCTACACAAAAAGAATAAAAGGAATAGCAGTGCCCCATAGACCAACAAACTTGCATTTCAGTACAGCCTCCATAGTTATCACAAAACCAGGAAAATCACAAGTTCGTTCTTGAACCTATGATATAAAGAGAAAACTCCTAGGTAATAAGTAATGGTACTCTGAGTTATACAATTAAAATATTATTCAATTCAGATTTGCATGATTCACAGAGGACACCTTGTAACTCAGGTATAAAAGATATAAGGCTTACAGACAGGTCCAATGTACTTTCATAGAATCCAGTCTAGACACTGATAAATGGAGAGAAAACAAAGTTAAATACTAAAACACACAGATAATGAAAAAGAGAAAGTCCAATGCCTATGTGACCTCATTTTTATCTTCTATAGTCTACCCTTTGTACTCAGAGATGACACTAATACCATAATGTTATCCAAGTGTTGGTTGGAGATATCACAGACTTCATGTAATCTTCACATGCTAGATATTTTCAGGGACAGTTTTATCAGTTTTTAGCCAACTACCATTTGTTAAGGTAACTATGTGCCAAGCACTGTGCTTTAGCACTGGGAAACAAAGAGAGGCAACTAAAAAAAAAAAAATCTCAGTATCTGCTCTCAGGGAACTCACAGTCTAATGTGGTGAAACTTTAGCCTCTGTACAAAGAAAACCTACTATGGGTATTATGTTGATAATCTCAGAGAGAAGGTACGAGCATTAAAAGGTATTGGGAAAGTGGGATTTTGGCTGGGGCCTGAAGGAACACAGGGATTAGTATAAAAGATGTAATGTAGGTAGAAAAGACAAATTAGACAAAGGGTTAGTTTATGTAGACTAAAAATAAGAAATAGAGGATGCAGGTGTCCTGAGCAATACCAAGTAAGTTCAAAAGAGGGCAAGGTTGGAAGCAGTTTGAGAGCAGCTGGTGTGAGAGGGAGGGAGAGGGGAGCTCTCAGCTGGCAGGTGTGACCCGTAAGAAGACCCAGAAAGAGGCAGCGAAAATAGTCATAGGCAGGAGCCAGAGCAGAGAGTGCCACATGAAACAGAAGCTTGGAACTGAACTGCAGGAAAGGCAGGAGGGCAAGGCTGGACTTGCCCGTTTTAAAAAACTATGGACAAAGAGAAGGTTTAGTTGAATAAGGTCAAAAGCCAGCCTGCAAAGGGTTGTAAAGAAAGAGAAGAGGAAAGAGAGGCTGCCAGGAAAGGCAGATTTTCCAAGGAGTTAGTTAAGAAGACAACAGACATAATGAGGATTTCTGAAAGAGGGAGACATGGGCAGCTGAGAAGGAGCTAGGAGAGTGAGTGGCAGTGACAGCAGGGCCGGGACCAAGAACCCAGGAAGAAGGGTCAGAGTTGGCCATGGCAATAAGAAGCATTAGGCTGAGGGAAGGGGGAAACAGTGGGACATGGTCTCAAGAGGGATATAGGATGAAAAAGAAGGGAGGGGGAGCTTTCATTGAATGGCCTGCCTCACTTTCTTTAGCAAAGTGTAAGGGGAATGCTCAGTTGGGGATGGAGAAGGGATCCCATAGGGAGTTTTAAAGTATAGGAAAAGCTACTGTGAAGTAGGGAATGGGGGGAGGGAGCCAAGATGGTAGAGAACAGCTTTGTCTCAGCTCTTCCAATGTCCCTCAGGTCAACAACAGATCAAGCCTCTGAACAGGTTTTAGAGTGAGAGAACCCACAAATATTTGGAGGGTAACAAATTTGCAGCAGAAGGTATTTTGAAACAACTTTAGGAAATGTCTGTTTCAATCGGGCAGGGGGGAGACAGCCCAGCGCAGAGATTCAGGGTACAGAGGCCTCCAGGCATGGGAGAAATCTACTGGGAGGCTCTTGGCCAAAATACAGCAGTCTTGGCTACTATGTCCTGGTTTAGAATCCAGTGATCAGCAGACTAGCTGGGACACCTCCAATCCAACTCCATTACACAAAGAGTGACCCCCTCAACCCCAGTATGACAAGTGGGACCTGGCCATGCCCAGCCAGCAGCACTGACCTCAGGACAGCGTGAGTCCCTATCACCTGTAAAGAAAGCTTCAGACAATCTCCTCTGTGCCCTAAGAGCAGACCTCTACCTTTAAAAATGGGCAAAAAGGGGCAGCTAGGTGGCGCAGTGGATAGAGCACCAGCCCTGAAGTCAGGAGGACCTGAGTTCAAATCTGGACTCAGACACTTAACATTCCCTAGCTGTGTGACCCTGGGCAAGTCACTTAACCCCAAATGCCTCAGCAAAAAAGCAAAAAATAAAATAAAATAAAATAAAAATGGGCAAAAAAGCAAAAAAAGCTCTAACCATAGACAGCTTTTGGGGAGACAGGGAAGACAGAACTCAAACCCTGAAGACATAAAAGGCAAAATGTCTAGATGAAGCCTCAAAGGATTGTATGAGCTGGTCTCCAACTCAAAAAACCCTCTAGGAAGAATTTTAAAAGGATCTTAAAGGAGAGAAGAAAAATGGGGAAAAATGAAAACTGCAGGAAAGGAAACACAGAATTGTCTAAAGAACAGCACTCCTTAAAAACAGTTTTGGTGAAATGAAAAAAGAAAACAACTCCTTGAAAAAGAGAATTTGTGAAATGGGGAGGGGGGTAGAAGGCCAATGAACAAAACAAGTCATTTAAAAGTTCAATTGGCCAAATATAAAAGGAGATAAAAAAAGATAACTGAAAATAACTCACTAAAAATTAGAATTGAACAAATGGAAGTGAATGATTCAATCAGGTGACAAGAATCAGTCGAACAAAACCAAAGAAATAAAAAAAAAAGGAAGAAAATGTAAAATACCTCATTAGAAAAACAACTGAACTGAAAAACAGATCTAGGAGAGACAATCTAAGAATTATTGAACAACCTAAAAATCAAAAAATGAAAAAAAGAGCCTAGGTAGCATGTTTCAAGAAATCAAAGAAAACTGCCCTGATGTCCTAGAACCAGAGGATAAAATAGCCATTGAAAGAATCCACCAATCACCTCCTGAAAGAGACCCCCAAATAAAAATTCTAAGGAATATTGTGAAACAATTAAAATATCAAGGAATCACAATCAGGATTACTAAGGACCTAGCAGCTTCCATTTTAAAGACTGGAAGGCCTGAAATATGATATCCCAGAAGGCAAAGGAGCTTGGACTACAGCCAAAAATCAACTATCCAGCAAAATTAAGCATTACCTTTCAGGGATAAAGATAGGCATTCAATGAAATAAGGTTTTTCATTTATTTTTAATGAAAAGACCAGAACTAAACAGTTTACACGTGGGAAGCTCTTGAGAGCTATATCTTTATAGGGTATTGCACACCCTCTATACTTAGAGGATGTAGGTACAATTTGACTTTACTGTGATGATATAAAAAAGAAACTAGGGGTAGAAAAGGGATTGCATTGGAAGAAGAGAGAAAGGGAGATAAAATGAGATAAATATCACATGAAAAGGCAAAAAAGACCTATTAATTGAGAGAAAGAAGGGAAAGACATGAGCACTGTGTGAACCTTAGTCTCATTGGGTTTGGCTCAAAGAGAGAATATCAGACATGTATTTTGATACATAAACTTGTCTCATCCTACAGGGAAGTGGGAAGAGAAAAGGAAAAGGAAAGAGTGGAGCTAATAGAAGGGAGAACAGACGTAGAAAGATGAGAAAGGAGGAGGGGCTATAAAAGGGGAGGGCTGAGTGAGGTGGTGGTCAGAAGCAAAACACTGGTGAGGAGGGAAAGGGGGAAAGGAAAGAGAAAAATATAACATGAAGAAAATAAGATGGCAGAAAATACAGAGTAAGCCATTTTAACTGTGAATGAGTGGGATGAACTCTCCCGTTAAATAGAAGTGCATAGCAGATTGGATTAAAAGCCAAAATCTTACAATATGTTGTTTACAAGAAACACATTTAAAGCAGAGTGATGCAGAGAAAAGGTAAAAGGTTGGAGCAGAATCTATTATGCTTCAGCTGAAATAAAAAAAAAGCAGGGGTAGCCATAGGATCTCAGACCAAGCAGAAGCAAAAATAAATCTAGTTAAGAGAAATATGGAAGGAAAATACACCTTACTAAAGGTGTATTTACTTACTAAAGGGTACTATAGACAAGAAGTAATATCAGTACTAAATATATGCACCAAGTGATATAGCATCCAAATTCCTAGAGAAGAAGTTAAGAGAGCTGAATGAAATAGCACTACTATACTACTGGGGAATCTGAACCTCACTCTATCAGAACTAAATATATCAAACCACAAAATAAACAAGAAAGAAGTTAAGGAGGTAAACAGAATTTTAGAAAAGTTAGGAATGATAGGCCTTTGGAGAAAATTAAATGGGGACAGAAAGGAATAAACCTTTTTTCTCAGCAATTCATGGAACCCACACAAAAATCGATCATGTACATAAAAAACTCGAAATCAAATGTAGAAAGGCAGAAATAGTAAATGCATTTTTTTCAGATCATGATGCAATAAAAATTATATGTAATAAAGGGCCAGAGAAAAATAGAACAAAAATTAATTAGAAACTAAACAATCTAATCCCAAAAAAAAGAGTGAGTGAAACAACAAATCATAGACACAACTGATAATTTCATCCAAGAGAATAACAATAATGAGACAGCATACCAAAATTTATGGGATGTAGCCAAAGTAGTTCTTAGGGGAAATTTTATATCTCTGGGTGCTTACTTGAATAAAAGAGAGAAAGAGAAGATTAGTGAATTGGGCATGCAACTAAAAAAGCGTCAATTAGGAAGAAATACAAGAACAGTCTTGCTATTGCTAAATCACCAGAAGCTTGTCCTTTTAACTTTTCTAAAATTCTACTCAGGTTTTTAACTTTCTTTCCACCATTTCTAAGTTATTTATTCTCATCTTGCTTCTATAAATAGTATTTTTATATTTATATTATGTTCTTTAACATTCTTAGAGCTGATTAGACAGGAGGGCCTTAAGAAAAGGGGTGTAAAGACAGAAGTTTTTTAAACCAATACAAAATAATTTGATGATTATTATTTTAGGATACAGTTCAAAATCTAGAAATATTATTCCCTCTTCATTCTCACCTTTTTCATGATTTTGGCTCATATCCTAATGTCCTTTGGTAGTACTGTCATTTTTATTATATTGGTATATCCTAGTCATGAGAACTGAATATCTTCTTGATTAAGTTGCCCTTTATTTTTCAAGGAGTTTCAAAATTTTTATCTATGTAGATCTTGAATGTGTTTTGATTGGCATTTTCTGGTTTTTGTTTATGTAAAGAAATGATGCTTATTGTTGAGAATTGCCTGTAGCTCACTTCTGTGCTGAATCTGTTAATTATTGCAAATAATTTAAATGCTGATTGCTTACAATTTTTTAAGTAAACTATCATATATATATCAGCAAATGCATAGTTTTGCTTTCTCTTTATTGTCTTTATGCTTTTAATTTCTTTCTTGTCTTAAAGTTATTGCTAGAAATTCCATAAATATTAATTAAGTGGAGAAGGGGAAGGGTATCTTTCCTTTAATCCTATATTTAGTGTTAAAGATTTTAATGTTTCCACTTGTATTTAATATCCTTCAATGCCTATATTTTATAGGATGTGATTTTTTTAATAGAGGCTTTTGTACATTTTTTAAAATATAAATGAGTGTTATATTTTGTCAAAGACTTTTGCTGTACCAATTAGCATAATAATATGGGTTAGGGTGTTTTTCCTATGAATTACTATATAAATTATTTTTCTAATGTTTAAGCCAACCTCATATGCCTAGTGTTAATCCCAACTTGATAGTGAATGATTTTTTGGGTACTTTGTTTTAGTGTTTCTGTCAGGATTTTGTTTTTAAAAGGCTGGTTCAATATTCATTAGTGATAGTGACGTACAGTTCTCTTTGTTTTATCCTTCCCTATCCTTCCCCTAGTTTAGGTATGAGGACTCTCTTTGGGTCAATGAATTTAATTGAGTACTTTCTCAAGTGTATATTTATATGTTATATTGTTTATATTTCATATTTGTATATTTTTATCTAATACTTACCAGTGTTGTTTATATCCATTATATTTATTATATATAAATGTATTATTCATATCTATTATTTTAATATATTTATATCCATTAAATATCTAGTTATATGATGTATTTATATTTCATAATATATTCTGTATTTTTTCTATTATTTGTTATTAATTATTATACTTCCCTAGAAATCCATCTTCTTTGGAAGTTTCTTTGGGGATAGTTCATTTTTTTTTTTTAACTAATACTGGAGTTTTTAAGATGTTTTTGATATATTCTGTCTTCACTTCCCCTCTAGCATTTAGCTCAGGATCCAAGTCACCTACCTGTGCATTGTTCTCTCTGAGACTTTCCAGAGACTTCTCTGTTTTAATCCTGGAGCTAGACCACTAGCCTGTGGCTTCTGACTTCATCCCTGAGACTTCCCAGGCAGCTATATGTCAGCCTACAATTTAGGATACCTATTTGTGGCCTCTTGTCTCCCCTTAGATTCCAAAGTGAGATAAGAATCAAAATCAAAGAAATAAGCATATATAAAGGAGAAATAAAATTATGACTTCTTGAAAGAGTAAAAAATTATTATTTTTTGTAGACATCTTGGTTTTCCTAGAGAACCATAGAAATTCAATTAAAAAGCCAAATAAAATGATTAACAATTTCAGCTAAACTGCTAGATATAAAATAAGCTCCCATAAATCATTAATATTTCTGTATATTATCAATAAAATCTAGAAGGAAGAAACAGAAAGAGAAATTCAATTTAAAAGAACTATAGAAAATATAAAATACTTGGGAGCTTATTGACACAGAAACTATATTAATAAAACTACAAAATACTTATTTACATAAAAGACATCTGAATTACTGGAGAAATATTTGTTGTGCATAGGGAATAAGTCAATATAATCATAATATTACCTAAATTAATTTCCATTCATAATATATCAAACTACCAAAAAGATATTTTAGAGAACCAGAAAAAAAAATAGAAGACATATGGAGAGCAGATAGAATACCAGCCCTGAAATCAGTAGGACTCAAGTTTAAATGTGACTTCAGACACTTAACATTTACTAGCTGTGTGACTGGGCAAGTCACTTAACCCCAACTGCCTCATTAAAAAATAAAAATATTCATATGGAGAAAGATCAAGAATATCAAGAGAATTCATTATAAAAAGTGGAAAAGAAGGCAGAATTATAATAAACCTATACAACTATACAAACTATACAAAAAAGCCACAATGACCAAAACAATTACTAGGTGAGAAACAGAGGCTAATGAAAATCAATAGGTATATATTACATACTCAGTACACAGAAGCAGTCACCACAGTTGCTATTGCAAATCTTTTCTTTCTCAAATCTTCCCTACCTTTCCCAATTGATCATCTGAAATGAGGCCATTCCCTTGTTGAACTTGACCAAAAACAAAACAAAAGTTACCAAAAACTTCCTATTCTTCCCTCCTCATTTCACAATATTCAGACATCTTCCCCCACTATTTCCTCCTTTGCACCATTTTCACACAAAGAGGTAATCCTTTTCCTTGCCAAGGCAAATTCTTCTACATACATCATCCATCCCCTTTCCAATATCTCAATAATCTTCAATCTCTCCCTTTCTACTGACTGTTTCTCTACAGGCCTATAAACACACAATTCCTTAATCCTTAATTCCTCGTCCTTAAAAAATGCATAATTAATCTGGCCATTCCCACTATTCTACATCTCTCTCTTCAATTAAACTCCTTGAAAAAGACACCTACATTAGATGCTTCTACTTCCTCTGCTCTTGTTCTTTTAAACCTCTAGCAGGCTGGCTTGAAGTTTTATCATTCAACTTAAAATGCTCTCTCTCTCAGGGGCAGCCAGGTGGCACAGTGGATAGAGCACCAACCTTGAAGTCAGGAGAATCTGAGTTCAAATCCAACCTCAGACACTTAATACTTCCTGGCTGTGTGACCCTGGGTAAGTCACCCAATTGCCTCAGCAAATAAATAAATAAACAAAATTTTCTAGAAATAAATAAATTAGAATGTTCTCTCCAAAGTTACTAATGATGTCTAAATTTCTCAATCTAATGGTCCTTCCTCAGTCCAACTTCTTGACCTGTCATATGATACCATCAACTAATCATTCTCTTCTGGTTAGTCTTTCCCCTGGGCTTTCCTGATGCTTTTCTCTCCTGGTTCTCCGACCAGTTTAACCATTCATTTTCTGTCTTTTAACTGAATCTTCTTCCAAGTTCTTTGCCCTGAGATTTGCTCATCTCTGCCCTGGATTCCATTCTTCTCCCTAATTCTCCTTGTTTTCAGATTACATCAGCTCCCATGGAAACCAATCACCATATTTATGCAGATGATTCTTGGACCTATTGTTCTGGTACCAATTTCTCTACTTCAGGTCTCATACCATCAACTATCTATTAGGTATCTTTAACTGGATATCCCATAGACACCTCAAATTAATGTCCTAAACTGAACTTCTCTTTCCTCCTAAACCATCCCTTCTCCCTAACTTCCCTATTACTGTCAAGGGTACCACTATCTTTCCCAGTCATCCAGGCTCATTACTAAGGTGTCACCCTCAATTCCTCACTTTCTCTCATAGCCTATATCTTATCAGTTGCCAAATTCCGTTTTTGCCTTCTTCTGACATATTTGTCACCCTGATGTGTGCCTTCTTCACTTAAATATTTGAACTACTGCACTAGCAAGCAATGTGGTCTCCCTGCCATAAGTCTCTCCCATTCATTTCATCCTCAACTCATCTGTCAAAGTGATTTTCGTAAATGACAGTCTAACCATGTCATAATCACTTCTCACCTCTTCATTCAATAAAGTGCAGTGATTCCCTGTCATCAATGGAGAAACAAACTGATTTACCTAAGATACTTAGAAAAACTAGAGCAAGGATTTAAGAGCAAAAGAGGGGAAAATGTGGAATAAAAAATCCACACCCTCTAAGCAATCAAGGGAAAGGAAACATTTCTGAACCAAAGGGATTCAGAGTTGGAGGTTGGACAACACATGAGATTGGAAAACAGCAAGCACAGTGTTCCTAATTTCAACCCTAAAACTTTAGAACATATCACTAAACATAGTGTGCCTCAGTTTGTCCTTTGGGTACATTAGAAATAATAAAAAAAAAAGTATGAAGAACTTAAAAACATACAAAGGTCATTACAAAAGTACAAAATGCTCTTGTTAATCACTGTTCAAAGGCTCATAATTAGAAAAACACAGAGCAATCCCTCAGCAGAGGGGGAAAAATTATGAAAAAATTCAAGATAAAAAAAAAAAAGACAGAATGAAGGACAATTTGCTATAACTCTAACCCTTTGATCGAGCAGTGTCTCTACTGGGCCTGTATGCTAAAGAAATCATAAAAAAGAAAAGGATTAACATATACAAAAATGTTTGTGGCAGCCCTTTTAGTAGTGGCAAAGAACTGGAAACTGAGTGAATGCCCATCAGTTGTGGAATGGCTGAATAAGTTATGGTATATGAATGTTATGGAACATTATCGTTCTATAAGAAACAATCAGCAGGATTTCCAAGAAGCCTGGAGAGATCTGCATGAACTGATGGTAAATAAAGTGAGTAGAACCAAGAGAATATGTTGCACAGCAAAAACAAGATTATGTGATGATTAATTCTGATGGACATGGCTCTTTTGAACAGTGAAGTGATTGAGCCCAGTTCCAATTGACTTGTGATGGAGAGAGCCATCTGCATGCAGAGAGAGAGCTGTGGGAACTGAGTGTGGATCACAGCATAGCATTTTCATCTTTTTTGTTCGTTTGCTTGCCTGTTCTTTTCCTCTCGTTTTTTTTTTTTCCCCTTTTGGACCTGATTTTTCTTGTGCAGCATAATAAATATAGAAATATATATAGAAGAATTGCACACTGCACAAACAATATATTGGATTATTTGCTATCTAGAGGAGAGGGAAGGTGGGAAGGGAGAGAGAAAAATATGGAACAAAAGGTTTTGCAAGGGCAAATGGGTCTTTGCATGTATTTTGAAAAATAAAAAAACTATTAAAGAAAAAAAATAGCGTTTTCTTAGAAAGGAAAGGAAAACTATTTGAAAAGGTAAAGAGTTCTCCTCTTTTGTACTTGATATAGTTTTCTTAATCTTCTGAAGAAAATTTCCCATCAAAATGATATAACATCTTGTGTGACCCTGGGCAAATCACTTAACCCCAACTGCCTCAGCAAATAATAATAATAATAATATACCATCTTATTAATCCCAATCATCCTTTGCTAATGCATTCTATAATGTTCAAGTCTAACAAAGCCTATCTTTTAACTTTAACAAAGATATTGAAGACTTCACAAGGATAATTACTCAACCTTAAAGGAACACAAAAGACGGAAAAGAGGTAATGAAACAGATTTCTGACACTTTTGTAAAACTGCCTATAGTTTAGAAAGAGAAAAACTGAGCCATAAAGGAAAAGCAAACTGACCAAGATTATAGGAGATAAAATAATAGAAGAGATTATATTCATATCTGTCCATCTTATTTTTGCTTCCTTGTCAGTTCTTTTGTTCTCTGCTATGCACTTTTCACTTTATTTTCTTTTCCCCTTTTTTATTCCCCCATCTCTCCTAAGCATGCTACAATTAAGCATGGATATAAGCATGGAATATACATGAAGATATACTCACAAACATCCACACATATATATCCATATATACTCATACATATAACTACATGCATTCATACACACATATACATATTCATAGATTCATTTACTCATGTCTAAAACATGTATCCAAAACAATATTAATATGGCTGGCATATAATGTATATTACTCTTGACTGAATCCTTATGTTTGATTTTAACTGAGATTAATGATAACTAGTGCTACTTTTTTTTTATTTCTAATAAATTCTACTCCTGATCTTTGCTGTAATGTTTGTGCATATCTCTTATTTCCTATAACAAGCAGCTCACATTCTCATGGGGGGAAATGCCAGTCCATTAGGGAGCTGAAAAGATGGGGTGATTCAAAAGGAAGGTACCCAGTGCAGGGTATTGGTTTTGAAATCTATATGGTCATCAAAGAAAATAAAGGCAGACTGGTCTAGGCCTTTCCACAAAATGAAGATTTCCTACTCTGAAACCATCCCTTTCCTCACTTCTCATAGCATAATAAATAATATACTATTATATTTATAAACTGTAATTTGTTCAGTTTTTCCACAACTGATAGGGATTCCCTTAATAGCCTTTGAGAAAAGGCTGCCAGAAATATTTTTGCATTTATGGGACTTTTGCCTCTTATTTCTTTGGGCAAAAAGTTTAGTTATCAAGTCATATATACACAAGCATGGTTTGGGGGCACATTTCCAAATTCCATGCCTGAATGACTAGGACAATTCACAACTCCACTAACAGTTCATAATGTGTCTAGCTTTCCATAATACCTTCCTCTTCCAATATCTGCCGTTTTCCCTTTTTGTCATCTTTATTAATAAGATAGAATTTTAGAGTTGCTTCAGTCTGAATAAGCACTTAACAAGTAACTAATATTTGCAAGATATTGTTCTAAGCCCTGGGGATACAAATAATAATAATTTAAAAAAGACAGCCCCTGCTTGTTTCAAGAAGCTCAAATTTGAGTATATGGAGATGATGTATATAAGAGTGTACCAACCTGGGGCAAAAAGGATTTAAGCTTAAAAATACTCAGGTTTTTAGGTCACCTTTATCAGATGTGTCAGCAGCAGTTCAGATAGAATGGTTCAGCAGTTGTTAAGGTGAATTATTAAAGCAGATGGTGATACATAAACACAGAGAAACACAGGATGACTTAGATGAACAGATGGCAAAGAAAAGCATACCGAACCAACTAAACAATAAACAATGAATAGCATAAAAGAAAGCAATAACTGAACCCAAGTACTATGATATTATAATGTCAAGTTTCATCTCAAAGCACTTCTGTCTTCTTTGGAGAGGAGGGAGTATTACCATGTAAGGCATTATAAATAATGTCAATGTCAAACTTGTTCAATGTAGTTACTTCTCTTATTTTTTGTTATACAAGATGGCTCTTTGGGAAGGGACACTTTGGAAAATGTAGATCATGCTAAATGATTAATTTAAAAAATCGTAAATCAAATCTATCTTTGCTTTTACCTACCTATGTATAACTTACATCTGTCCAATAGAATGTTTTTGACTTGATATGACCAGTGTCTATACATAGCAGAGGATATAAATACCTAGCTATACATAGCACATAGTAAGGAGTTCATAGTGAAGTGTTCAATTAAATACAGAATATCTTTCTATTCCTCTATTAAATAGAGAATAATTATTCTAGTATCTCTGGGGTCCAATGCTACCATTTAGCCATGCCATGAGACTGCTTTCATTTTTCCAACATAATTGATTGCATCTTAGTTTCTGGACATTTATATCTTTTCATGTCTTTCACCCTATTTCCCACACATGCCTTCCTAGTAACAGCATAACCTAGTTCTCATTCAATTCCCTAAGGTACAAAGGAATTCCTTAAGTTTCGACTCAGTCCAGAAATTAAAAAACTGGGAAATCTTGATTCAATTCTAAAGTGGCAATAGGTACAGTAAATATTTATGGACAGACCATTCAATTAAATAAATTTTATTAAGCACCTAGGTGCAAAGTGAAAAATGTAATGCATTTCCTATGGACTGGACTAGTTTGAGAATTAAAAAGAGGATACTCAGGGAAAGGGAGGAGCTGCAAAGTGATATAGTTAATAAAGTGCCAGTCTGGAGTCAGAAAGACATCTTTCTGATTTTAATTTAGGCCTCTGATACTAACTAATAACAATGGGACCCTAAGCAAGCCATTTAACTGTGTTTCCCTCAGTTTCCTCATTTGTAAAATGAGCTGGAGAAGGAAGTGCAACCCACTCTAGTACCTTTGCCAAGAAAACACTAAATGAGGTCATAAATCGCTGGACATGACTTAAAAACAAAAAAATCTCCCAAGAACAAATGGAGAACTTTCACAGTAAAAATTCCTGCTTTTGTTTGGACTGAAGGACCTCTTTCATCACCTTAAGATAAACTTGCCTTTCTATCTAAAACACTTTTCTTGATACTACTGCATCAAAAATGAATTTTTCCCCTTAAATACAGCTTGATCTTATATTCTCTATACTTCTCAGTAAGCCATAAAGCCACAAAGATGTGATCTGGAATAGAAAATGATGTACACAATCTAAACTTATTCCTCTTTCGTTTTTAATCAGATATCCTTTAATGCACGGTGTGTATACATGAGTTATGTATACTCAAAAATCTTATGGTAATAAGAAAACAAGAACAACAGTGCCCCCCCCCAAAAAAAACACTATCGGTAATCTTTTGCACTCATTTGATATGCTTTCCTCTTTGAGACATCTTGACAATTTATTCTTGAACGCCTTTAAATCTGTGTGATATCTAGAATAGATTTTGTCTGCATTGATAAAAACCACTGATAAAAACCATTGAAAAAACCCTTTAAAGGGGAAAAAATAAGCTCAAATTCTGGTTTGCTATTTGCACAAAGAATAATTGTGTACAAGTTTTAGCTAGATCTTGGAAGAGAGATCCTGTTTTTTTTTTTTTTTAATTTCAGCTTCATTGCATACTAATTGCTTTGCATATGAGCTTGTTCTTTTTTAACCCAATGTTGCTCTCTCTAACAGGCAAGAGTAGGCTTGCTGGCTGAAGTACGTTTCTGATTTTGCTTTGGTTACCCTTGCCTAGGAAAAAGTGATACTTAAAATCTTTATTTCAGTTAATTTTTTCAGTCACAAGTTTATTTTTTAAAGTTGTGGAGTTGCTTTGTGAAGTGCTGTTATCTGTAATCAGTTACTTTCTGTCCATCCATTATGACAAATTTTTTCCACATACTTTTCCCCCTATCTGGTGCAGCCAATATCCAGTGCTTCTAAATGTTTTCTGCATTGTCTGTAAGGCACTATATTCTTATTTCTTGGTGTCAAACTATATTTTCAAACTCAGTTTTCTTTGTCCTCCTCCCATGACCATTTCGCCAAATATTAGAGTACATTCTAACTTGATTTGGAGAATCCTGGAAAATTTTATGGGAGATGTAAAAGAATTCTTTCCCTCAAAGAATATCCCATCTATAGGGAAGATAATTTATGTATGCAAAATAAGGTAGTATAAGTCAAGTGCCAAAGACATAGGATATACTGTGTTGAGTTCAGAGGCAGAAAAGTCATTTCTGAGAGCAAGGAGGGAAGAACCAATGAAAAAGAAATATTCTGAGTTAGTCTTTGAAAAACAGATATAGTTTCCATTGGCAGAGATGAGTTGATTTAACTATCCAGTAGTGGGGGGGGGGGGGGAGAGGGGGAAAAAAAGCTGAGTGCTGGAGTTATTAATTCATGACATTATACAACATTTTGAAAAGAATCTTATCTTGTACAACATGAAATTTTTGAAGCTTAAAACACTGATTACCCAAATAAATACACAAAGTTCCAACAAAAATCTGCTTAATGTCTGGATGTGCACCAGAGGAATTCAACATCACTTACAGATTAATCAAAGATATGTTTAAAAGAAAATAGTCTTTAAAAAAACCCTAAAAATTAGACAAATGACTAAAATGAGGAAATATTTCAGTAATGTTCAGAAACTTATGAAGAAAAAAGTCATTTCTGAGAGTCAGTAATAACATCCAACAACAGTAAAAACCCTCAGCCTTTTTATGAGTTTTCAAGATAAGAGATAGAATTTGTTTCACAGCTACAGTTCACAAGAACACTGGCATGTCAACACCATCTGGGAGGCAGCAAAGAAGACACCAACTTAAGAGAAAGGAAATTAGAAAGGGGAAGGTAAATGATATAGTGAAGAGAGTGCCACTTACTATGTGACTATGTGGGGCAAGTCCCATAATGTGATTTGCTTCAGTTTCTTATCTGTCAAATAAGCTAGAGAAGGGAATGGCAAAGCATTGCAATATCTTTGCCAAGAAAGCCTCAAATAGGATTACAAACAATTGGAGACAACTGAACAAAATTACTGGAAGGCATCTACCTTCAACCAGTTTTTTAGGATATTTGCCATTATTGAAAAGACTATCCTTACTTTCTCTAAGAAAACCACCCCATATAACAAAATTTTTTTAAATAGTTTATATATTTTGTTTCTTTTTATACCACTTAAGTTTCCCCCCATAGCGATCCTCACATAACAAGGAATTTTTTTTTAATTTTATTTGCATAACATATGTGTGGGTAATTCTTCAACATTAACCCTTACATAGCTTTCTGTTACAAATTTTTCCCCCCAACTCCACACCCCTCCCCTAGATGGCAGGATATCCACTACATGTTAATTATGTTAAAATATTGACAAATCGAATATATGTATACATATTTCCAAACTTATCATTGTTGTGCAAGAAAAGTCTTATCTACACAAAAGACATATCAGATAAAGGAAACACAATGTAAGCAAACATCAATCAAGAGTATGAGAATGATATGTTGTGGTCCACATTTCACATCCCTCTCTCTGGGTGTATATGGCTTTCTTCAGTGAACAATTGGAGGTGGTTTGAAACATTTCATTGTTGAAGAGAGCCATGTCCATCAGAATTGATCGTCATATAATATTGTTGTTGCCGTATATAATGATCTCCTGGTTCTGCTCATTTCACTCAGCATCAGTTCATGCAAGTCTCTCCAGGCCTCTCTGAAATCGTCCTGCTGGTCATTTCTTACAGAACAATAATATTCCATAACATTCATATACCATAATTTATTCAGCCATTCTCCAAATGATGGGCATCTATTCAATTTCCAGTTTCTAGCCACTACAAAAAGGGCTGCCACAAACATTCTTGCACATGTGGGGCCCTTTCCTTCAACAAGGAATTTTTTTAAAAGGGGAAATCAGCAAAACCAATTCTCTCTCTCCTCCCCCCCCACACACCCCCATAAGATTTCAGATTCATGGACCTCCCAACTCTAAATGATGGGGAGGGAAGATGTCTTCCTTAGTTCACCTAAATCTTTCTGTATTTCTCAGTACTGATATTCATCATTTCTTACAACAACTTAATATTCCATTACATTCATAGATAGACAGAGATAGATAAATAATTTATTTTAGCTATCCTACAATCAATGGGCACCATTTTGTTTCCAGTTCTTTGTAGCCACAAAGAACTCTAAAAAAAAAAAAGAAAAAAGAAAGACAACCGGCTCTAAAAAAAGAAAAAAAAAATTAGTCCTGCTGTAAATATTTTGGTATACACGAGAACTTCCTTTTTATCAATGATGTCTGTGAAAGATATGCCTGAAGCAAAAGATATTGACATCTTTTTTTCCCCATTTTATTTGCATAATTCCAAAATGACCATATTAATTCAAACATCCACAAACAATGCATTAGTTCTTAACTACTACCCCTACATTAATTATTCTCATCATTTTTATGTCAATTTGTTAAGTGTAAGGAGTTTTTATTTTATTAACTGCATTTTGGATACTTTCAAAACCACATCCAAGATATTGAGAAAAACAAACAAAAATATTTCCCACTTGAATATTTCTTTTCTTCTCCTAGATGCATTAATTTTGTATAGAAGTTTTTTGGTTTCAACAAAATTTATGCTTTGCAATTGCCTCTGACCATTATTTAGTTAAGAATACATCTCTTAATCATAACTGTGAAAAGTATATTATATCTCCTTCCCTTTAATTTTTTAATAGTATGATCATTAATAGGATGAATGACTATACATTGTGAATTTATTGTGGAATATGATGTTAAGATTTTGGTCTATGCTAGTTTTTGTAAGATTATAGAGAAAATGGTTTCTTGGGATGATAAATTCTGGTAACTATATTGATATACTGAAGAATTAAAATTTATATTGGAATACAGAAATTCCAAAGTTATATGGAGCATTGCAACATAGCTTTGCGTTGTGCCAGATATCACAGAAGATTAAGAAATTTATTCAGTGATTTCTGGAAAGGCCTGGAGAGACTTACATGAACTGATGCTAAGTAAAGTGAGTAGAACCAAGAGAACATTGTACATAGTAACAAGTAGATTATATGATAATCAATTCTGATGGCCAAAGCTCTTTTCAACAGGGTGATTCAGACCAGTTCCAATGATCTTGTGACAGAGTCATCTGAACCCAAAAAAAGGACTACAGGGACTGAGTGTGGATCACAACATAGTATTTTCACTTTTTTTGTTGTTTATTTGCTTGCATTTTATTTTATGTCCTTTTTGATCTGATTTTTCTTGTGTAATATGATAACTGCAGAAATATGTACAGAAGAATATGTTTAATATATAACAGATTACTTGCCATCTAGGGGAGAGGGTGGAGGGAAGGGAGGGAGAAAAAAATTTTGGAACACAAGGTTTTGCAAGGGTGAATGTTGAAAGCCATCTATGCATGTGTTTTGAAAATAAAAAGCTTTAAAAAAAAATTTTTTTAAACAAATTTATCCCAGAGTTTTAGATACTTATGCTTCAGTAGTTTAGGAGCTCAACTTATGAAAGCTCCATTGAGACCCTGTGTGTTGAAATCAAGACTAGAATACACTGGAGAAAACTGTCAATCATTCAACTGTACTCTATAAGCTATTTTTGTATATCTCCTTGGGATAATATCCATTTTTTAAAATCACAGAAATAAAAACACAACAAACAAGCAATGAAATGTGTGTGAACTGAAATCTAATTGTTAGAACACTAATGTAAAGTGAATAAATCCGCTTAATCAGTTTCATCTAATCTTAGACATTTTGACTCAGCCCAGTGAGAAGCAAACTTGCATGATCTCTTGCTGCAACAAAACGAAACCATATCAACATTATTGTCACAAGTAATTTGTACTCCACTTCATCACAGGTTGGAGATAATTATTTATTAAGTTCCAAATGACTTATGTACTAACCACATGGCAGCAGGGGTGTAGGGTGAAACAAAGAAATCTCAAAAAATTGCAACTCATTAGAGACAATCAAGATAAAAAAGATTTTGCACCTCGAGGAATAACTATTAAATATCCAAGTAATAAAGATGGATTACTTTCACAATGAGACTTACCAACAGGCTAAGATACAGAAGCCAGTGAAGAGAATGATAGGAATAGGGTAGGATGCACAAAAAAGCCCATGACTATAAAATGCCCGCGATATCTTGTCATGCAGCCTTTCAGTCAGGGTCATCCTCAGCTCATGTCACCTTGTTGCCATCCCGGAATTCAACAGGCAGTTAGCCAGGTACACTGTGGGTGGCACTGATATTAAATACCATCTGCGAAAAGGATCTAGAGGAGACAAGAGGGAAAAGAGAAACAACCCAAATTAGCATAGAATATCCATTAAGTAGCTAACTGTCTAGAGCTGAAATGGGTGGCTACAAATCAGAACTAATATTAAGTAGGTTGGCAGTTATGCATCACCACTGAAACTAGTCTCCTGATTTAGGGTCTTAGGATCTTAAGACATCTGGAAAGGTTTATCAACTGAATATCTAAACAAGAGTTTTAGAGATAACAGTTCTTATAAAATTCCTAGTTACTCTTTAATTCCATTTTCCTGTTTATTCAAAAAAATCTAAGTTCCAACTTAATTGGCCAATCTGTTTCTTTAGGTCTTCCTACATTTCAGACACTACTGCAGGACATACATTCCTTGCTTTTTTGGGGAGAAAAAAATCCCCACAAAACTGGCCCATCTCCCTTTTCTGATGATATACTTCCTCTATGCAAAATCCATGAAACAAAGGAGTATAATCTCAGCTTTAAAGAGGGAAAACTGATAATTAAAACAAATAATTTGTTTAAAATCACAATTAGTTACAGCTTGAACTCTGATCTTTAAATGCCAATACTGGTTTTTTGTTTGTTTTTTAAATCACATCAAGTTGCTCCATCAGCAAGAAATGAGAAAAATAAATCTTTTCTCTAGCTCAAGTACCTTCCAATGAACCATAGAGAAGAGCCAGATTCAGTTTGATAAAGGACCTTAAAGTCTACTGCAGGTAAGGGTGATAGAACATGTACACCAAAGCAAATTCAGGGTAAGAGAATGACTGCAGAAGAGAGGTAGAAGGTTTCTGAGAGGAAGATCAGGATGGGGTCTTTATTGTTCTTATTATTATATTTTCGCTAGTTACACTTAGAAGCAATTTTTAAAACTCATCTTTAAAACTTTTGAGTTCCAAGTTCTCTTCCTTCCTTCCCTCCACCCCCCCATTGAAAAGGAAAGCAATTGAATATAGATTATGCATGTGTAGTCAAGTAAAACATATTTCCAAAGAAAACACATACAAAAAAAAAAATCAAGAAAAAACTATGCTTCAATCTGCATTCAGACACGCTCAGTTCTTTCTCTAAGGATGGATAGCATTTTTTACCCTAAATCCTTCAGAGTAGCCTTGATCATTGCATTACGGAAAACAGCAAAGTCATTCTCAGCTGATCATCCCACAACATTGCCATTACTTTGTACTTAGTACATTTTGCATGAATTCATGGAGAACTTTCCAAGTTTTTCTGGGAGAATCCTGTTCATCATTTCTTACAGAACCATAGTACTCCATCATAATCATATGCTACAATTTATTTATCTATTTCCCAATTGATGATAGACATCCCCACAATTTTTAATTCTTTGACACCAGAAAAAAAAAAGTTTTTGTAAAAATAGGACTTTTTGGGGCAACTAGGTGGCGCAATGGTTAGAGCACCAGCCCTGAAGTCAGGAGGACCTGAGTTCAAATCTGATCTCAGATACTTCCTAGCTGTGTGACCCTGGGCAAGTCACTTAACCCCAATTGCCTCAGCAAAAAGCAAAAAAAAAAAAATAGGACCTTTTATAAGAGGGGAAAGGGATATGATAGGGGGAGGATGACAAAAAAAAAGAGAAAGAGAGAAATTATATTAGAGGAGGGGACTGTAAGATGCAAAACACTTTTAAAGAGAGACAGGGTAAAATGGGAGAAAGAATAGAATAAACAGACAGAAAATAGTTAGCAATAATAATTGTGAAAAGAATTTTGGAACAAGTTTCAATGATGAAAGTTTCTAAAACTAAGTCAAATTTATTTTTTATAAAAAGTCATTCCCCAATTGATAAATGATCAAAAGATATGATCTATGCCCGAAGAGCTATAAAATCATGCATACTCTTTAATCTAACAATTTCACTATTAGGCATATATCCTAAAAGAGATTTTTAAAAACAAAGAAAAAAAAAGGACAGCTAGGTGGCACAGTGGATAGAGCACCAGCCCTGAAGTCAGGAGGATCTGAGTTCAAATCTGAATTCAGACACTTAACACTTCCTAGCTATGAGACTCTGGGGGAGTCATTTAATTCCAATTGCCACAGGGAGGGGGAAAAAAAAAGGATCTATAGTTACAAAAATATTTTTAACAGCTCTTTTCTCAGGGCAAAGAATTGGAAATTGAATGGATGCCTCTCTGTTGGTGAATAAATTGTAATATGTGACTATGATGGAATATTATTGTTCTATAACAAATGATGAGCAGGATGATCTCAGAAAAATCTGGAAAGTCATCCATGAGCTAATACATGGTGAAATGTACTATGTACAAAGTAACAGCAATGTTGTGGAATGATCATCTATGAATGACTTTGCTATTCCCAGAAATACAATGCTCCAAGACTACTCTGAAGGACTTATGATGAAAAATCCTACCCATAGCCAAAGAAAGAACTGATTGTGTCTGAATACAGAATGAAGCATTTTTTTTACCCTTGAGGGTTTGTTTATTTGTTTTGGGGGGGAAGAAAGTTTAAGAGGGAATCTATGTTTTCTTTTTCTTTTTTTATGACTTTTATAGAAATGTTTTGCATTTAAAAAAAAAAAAAGCACAAGTAGGTCCTTTTTTATCTATTTTTGAATACTGACCTAGTAGTATATTGCTAGGTCAAAGCGTATGCATAGTTTATAGCCCTTTAGGCATAGCTCCAATTTGATCTACAGAATGGTTGAATCATGTCACAACTGCACCAACAATGCATAATGTCTCATTTTTCTCCTTACCCCCTGCAATATTTGTCATTCTCCTATTCTGTTCTATTAGACAATCTAATAGGTATGAGAGTACCTCAGAATTGTTTTAATTTGCATTTCTCCAATCAATAGTATTTTAGAGTCTTTTTTCATATAGTTATAGTTTTTATTACTTCATCTCAAAATGATTCATATCTTTTGATGATTTATAAATAGGGAAATGGCTCTTATTTTTATTTTAATTCAATTCTCTATATTTTGAGAAATGGGACCTTTATAAGAGAAATTTACTTTAAAAAATGTTTTCTGTCACATCTGGCTTCAGACACTTAACACATCCTAGCTGTGTGACCCTGGGCAAGTCACTTAACCCCAATTGCCTCAGGAAAAAAAAAATTTCTGTTATGATTGCTAACTGTATTTCCCCCTTATTTATTCTATTCTCTCTCCATGACCTTCCAGCCTCCCTCACAAGTACATGCTTCTGACTACCCTCGCTCCCAATCTGTCCTCTCTTCTATCAACCCTTCTCCCTTTTTCTTTTATCCCCTTTCCCTCTAACTTTCATGTATGGTAAGATAAATTTCCATACCCAGTTGAGTGTATATGTTATTCCCTCTCTAAGCCAATTCTGATGACAATAAGGTTCACTCACTTCCCTTTACCTTCCTCTTCTTCCCCTCCACTGCAAAAGTTTTTTCTTACCGCTCATGTGAGATAATTTATCCCATTCTACCTCTCCTTTTGCCTTTCTCCCAATACATTTCTCTCTCAACCCTTAATTTTATTTTTTCAGATATCACCCTTTCACATTCAACTAACACCTATGTCCTCTATAACATACTCCTTCTAATTGCCATAATAATGAGAAAGTTTTTCTTAGTTATAAGTATCATCTTCCCATGTAGGAATGTAAAGACTTTAACCTTATTAAATCCTTTGTGATTTCTCTTTCCTGTTTACTTTTTTATGCTTCTCTTGACTTGTGTATTTGAAAGTCAAATTTTCTATTTAGTTCTGGTCTTTTCATCAAGAATGCTCAAAGTCCTCTATTTCATTAAATATGAGTTCTTCCTCCACTCCCCCAATTATTCTCAGTTTTGCTGGGTAGATAATTCTTGGTTGTAATCCTAGTTCTTGGTTGTGATCCTAGTTCCTTTACCCTCCTGAATATCATATTCTAAACCCTCTGATCCTTTCATGTAGAAACTACTAAGTCTTATATTATCCCACCTGTGGCTCTAAGATACCCTAATTGTTTCTTTCTGGTTGCTTGCAGTATTTTCTCCATAATCTAGGAGCTCTAAAATTTGAAAAACTCCTGGGAGAATATATTTTGAGATCTCTTTCAGAAGATGATCGGTAAATTCTTTCAATTCTATTTTATTCTTTGGTTCTAGAATATCAGGTATTGAAAAATATTTAGGCTCTGAGATACCACTACACACCTGTCAGATTGGCTAAGATGACAGGAAAACATAATGAAGAATGTTGAAGGGGATGTGGGAAAACTGGGACACTGATGCATTGTTGATGCAACTGTGAACAGATTCAACCATTCTGGAGAGCAATTTGGAGCTATGCTCAAAAAGTTATCAAACTATGCATACCCTTTGACCCAGCAGTATTTCTATTGGGCCTATATCCCAAAGAGATCTTAAGAGGAGGGAAAAGGACCCACATGTGCAAGAATGTTTGTGGCAGCCCTTTTTGTAGTGGCAAGAAATTGTAAGCTGAAAAGCTGTCCATCAGTTGGAGAATGGCTGAATAAATTATGATATATGAATGTTATGGAATATTATTGTTCCATAAGAAAAGACCAGCAGGATGATTTCAAAGAGGCCTGGAGAGACTTACATGAACTGATGCTGAGTGAAATGAGCAGAACCAGGAGATCATTATACACAGAAACAAAGACTACACGATGATCAATTCTGATGGACATGGTTCTCTTCAACAATGAGGTGATTCAAACTAGTTCCTATTGTTCAGCAATAAAGATAGTCATATATATCCAGAGAGAGGCCTGAGGGAATTGAGTGTGGACCACAACACAGCATTTTAATGCTTTCTGTGAGTATTTCCTTGCATTTTGTTTTTCTTCTTAAGTTGTTTTTTGTTTTTCTCTCTTTCTAGATCTGATGTTTCTTGTGCAGTAAGATAACTGTATAGATATATATATTCATATGTTGGATTTGTCATATAATTTAACATATTTAGCATGTATTAGGTTACCTGTCATCTGGGGTGGGAGGAAGGAGGGGAAAAACTTGGAACAAAAAAAAAAAGTTTTGCAAAGGTCAATGTAGAAAAATCACTCATATGTTCTATAAATAAAAAGCTTTTAATTAAAAAAAAAAAAAAAGTATTGAATGGATTAAACCACCAAACTGAAATGGCAACTCTTTAGATTCATATTAGAAGGACTTGTTGAAGTAACTTTAAAATACAGTAATTGCTAATATCACTTTAACTTTTATATAATTATTTGGTAACAGTCATTTCATAATAAAAGTTATTTTTCTTATTTAAAAAAATATTTAGGATCTTTTTCTGAACACAAATTTCATATAATCCAATAATTTTTAAATTATCTCCCCGTATCTATTTTCAGGTCAGTTATTTTTCCAGTAAGATATTCCATATTGTCTTCTTTCCTTCTTTTGGTTTTCTGTTTCTTAATACCTCATGCAATCATTAGCTTCTACTTGACCAATTCCAATTTTTAAGGAATTACTTTTTTCAGTGAACTTTTGTGCCTCTATTTCCACTTGAACAATTCTACTTTTTAAATTTTTTTCTTTAGTGAATTTTTGGCCAGTTCTTTTTCCATTTGGCCAGTTCTCCTTTTCAATGAATTCTTCTCATTAGTTTTTTTTTTTTTGTATTTCTTTTACAATTTGGTCTAGTGTTTTTAAGATGTTATTTTCTTCAAGCTTTTAACTTGCTTTTCTTTTCTTTTTTTCTTTCTTTTTTTTGCATCATTCTCATTTCTCTTTTCAATTTTTCCTTTACTTCTCTTACTTGATTTTCAAAATCATTTTTGAGTCCTTCCATGGCCTGAGACCAATTCATATTTTTCTTGGAGACTTTGGATGATGGAATTTTGACTTTGTTATCTTTTTCTAAGTGTGTGTTTCAATCTTCCTTGTCTCGATATTAACTATGGTCAGAATTTTTTCTTTTGTTTGTTCATTTTTCCAATATATTTCTTGACTTTTAACTCTTTGTTTAAGAGGGGCTCTGCTTCTAAGTTGGAGGATGCACTCTCCCAAGCTTTGGGGGTTTTGTGCAACTATTTTCTGAGATACTTCTGAGAATCTATAAGTTTTCATTTTTTCTAAGGTGGTGTGATCTAAGGATAAGTGTATTTACAATTCTCCTAGCCTGTGTGTGACTACAAATACTCTTTTCTGCTCTGGAATTGTGATGAGGGTTCCTGTTCCATTGCCATCTGCAAGCTCTGGTGTCCTACTGCTCTCCCTTGACCTTTAACTGCCACTCCGGACTGCATCCCAGATCTGAGTATGGGCAAAATAGTAATAGAATCCTGACTCAGTACTAGCAAGGAAACCCTTCTGATCAGTTGTTCGACCCCTTTACCATCTAAGGAATATGAGCTCCAGAAGCAACCACTGACACTGCAGGCTCCCAAGGACTGCTCCCAATTTGCTAGGGCCTAGTCTATGCTGGCACAGTGCAAGGTGGGCTGTTCTACTCAACCCAATGCAAACAGACCTTTCCTGCCAATCTTCTAGGCTGTCTTTGGCTGGATAATTATTTCACCTTGTCCTTTTGTGGATTCTGTCACTCCAAGAATTGTTTTATGGCATTACTTGTTCAGAGGGGATTTGGAAAGAGCTCAGAAGAGCCATTGCCTTTTCTCCACCATCTCGGCTCTGCTTCCTTTGGATTAGTCTTGAAGACAACAGAAAGATTCTGGGAAGCAAAGATGAGGAAGAATTAAATTTCAGATATGGGGAACAGGTTATAGAAATGCAAAAAGGCAGATTTTCTGATTTCAGCAAACAACTAGTATTTCATTGACTGAAACATAAATATCATGGAGTCAAGTGAAATACGGCCAGCTACATAATTTGGAGTTATCTGTAAGACCATAAATACTATGTTGAAAAGTCTATATTTTATCAAGGGAGCAATAAGGGTTTTTAAAAGCAAGCAAAATCTGACATAGAGCTATACCTTTACGAAGATTATTCTGGCAGCTTTGTAGAAGATAAGAGTAGGAAGAAAGAAAGTGAAAATAGGAACAGCAACCAGATTATACTAGTCCAGATAACAGATGTGAAAGACCTAAATTTGGGTCTTGGTATGTGAATAAAGAGAAGGGAACATATGAAAGATAAAATATATAAGGTTTGGCAAATAAATGGATTTGAGAGTTAGAAGAGAAGAAAAATCACGGATGATTCTAAGTTTACAAATTGGGGTGATTAGAAACATGGTAACACACTTAACAGGAAAAGGGGAATAAGAATAAAATGGGATTCTTAACCTTTTTTTTTCTATCGTCAATCCCTTTGGTGATGTGTTTAAAAAAAAACTCTATAGAACCCTTTCCTGAATAGTTTTAAATATACACAACATACAAAATTACAAAGGAAATCATTTATTTAAACAGTTATCAAAAATTTTTTTAAAAAAATAAGTTTATGGACTCTCAAGGTTAAACATCTCTGGTTGAGAGTTAACACATATATGGTTTTCTTTTTAAGGTTCTAATTTGAAATGCTGATGGGACTTCTAAGTAGAATATCATTTTAGTTCTAATTACAAGAAAGATTAGGACTGAATATGTGTTCTAAGAGACAGTCACATAAATATAGTTAAAACAAAAGGAACTAATTAAACCAAGGGAGAAAATATGGAAAATCCCAGACAAGGCCTTGGTGGGTACTTGAATTTATGGGGAGAAAGATAACTCAGAAAATGCAATTGAGAAGAATCAGTCAGATGAGCATGAGGAAAATTAGCAATATCATGGAAGCCAAAAAAGAGACTATTTAGACCATAGATCACTAATGCCCAAAGTTACAAAGGGAAATAAAAGAACGGAAAAATGAGAAATAAAACTACAGAAGGTGAAAATTATTGGGAATCAAGGAAATAAAAGCATATTACTGTGTAGAAGCATGGCAGTGAAAGGGGAGAAAGATACACAACACTTGTTTTAGGTTTTAGGAAAAATTAGAAATAAAGATGTCAGAATCAACCAGTCATGGAAATAGATGAAATCAGAGAAGAGTACATAAAAAGAAAAATAAAGAAGAAGACAAAACATACATAGAGCAGAGAGGCATTTATTGATAGGGGATTGATAATACAGGACACTGGTTGATGATCTCAGAAATGGTTTCAATAGTAGAGGCAAAAGCCAAGCAACTCATACAAACTACTAATTCAAGTCTGACAGTGAAAGGGAGTTGAAGAAGGAGCTCAACATAGGAAAGAATGGATGAAAAGAATCTGGCCCAAATAGCCAAAGTAGGAAACAAGGTCATTAGAAAATAATGTCAAAAGTAGACACAAAAGGTTAGAAATGGTTACTATGGATACAAGAGGTAATTCCTATGAGATTAAATACTGATCAACCAGGTTTTCACCCATCCCACCTCCCTACCCCCTGCTCCTCCCCCAGGTTAAAGGACTTTAATATTGGATTCAGTTACTAACATTCAAAACACAGAACTAATTTTTTTCTCAAGATCCTAAGAAACAAAACATATTATACAGGTCCCTAATTACTGTGGAAAGAAAGAATTTAGTCAACAATTAAACTTCTACATATTACTGATAATACCTCAAAGAGGATCAAGAATACTTCATAATATTTCATCCTATTCTAAGTCAAAGAAATGAACAAAATAAGAAGGTAGTTTGAGTCATAATGTTCTGGGAAGAAATTCAATTTATTCAGTGAGTATGGAAACATCTACTTTTTCATATTACAGAGAATTATGGAAACATCTAACTTTTTCGATATTATAGAAAATTAAGAGTCACTGCCTCCCGCTCTAAACTAAGTGAAAATTAAACCAGACAGAAAAAGTGCAGGTATCTAGTATCAACGAACATTTACTGAAGACTGTGGACAACAGATGGGAATTTTTTAATGTTTATTTTATAGCAATCACTTTCTTTGGGAGCCATGATAGAAGAGGGCCAAGAACTGTTCAAAGTGTAAAAGTTTCAAGAAAGACTATCAATTAGCTCCTTTGCCCTTTCCCAAGACAAGTTCTTAGAACTGTAATACTTCTTAAATAATGAGTCTCTTGCTCCTGGCCTAAAAGAGATACTGTAATGGCAGCATAAATAATGCACTTATTTGGGGACAGAAAAAAGAAAAAGGCGAGATTAAACACATACTCTTTCTTGCCAAACTTTCATCTGTATTATTCTTTCCTTCACTAGAGTCACAATCCCAAAAAGGAAATAAGTAGGGTCATTATCCTAAAGCATACATGAAAATGAAGAATGTGTTTGGGATAGTAATTGTCCTTCAGCTGTTGGCTCTGTACCATCAGTTCAGAAACATTGTTCCCAGTTGGCATTCCCAAAGAGAGAACAGAGGGCTTTGTCCTATTCAAGGACCACTGCTGGACAAAGAAAGGAAAGAGAAATTTGCTATGGACAAGTTCACCATAACACACTACTTTCTAGTGATGTAACAGCATCCATGTGAGTGAATTAAAACCTTGCTGCTGCTAGCCCTCCAAATCCCAGAGCACCTTCCTCAACCTTTTTTCTTTCTTTCTTCTTCTTTTTTTTTTTTTTTTTTGCCAAAAATTTGGATATTTAAAACATCATTTGCAGGCCATACAAAATTATCAACTTATGGAACTCAAGCAGTAGGAGGTTGTTATACCTAGCTTTCAGCTCATCATCACCTACAGTTGCCTTAGCAAATGATTTTATAAGTCTTACTCAGCCTGCAGGCTAGACATTTGCTACTCATGCTCTAAGAAATGGGACAATTGGCACTAGAGACCCTGCCTTTCCATTCTCAAAGAGGACAACTCCTAAATTGTCCCAAGTACCTGTATGCACAAAATTTAATGATGTACAAAGGGGAGAGAAGTAAACAACAATGTGAGTCAAAGTAATACATATTTAGGTATGTATATTTAGCAAATGACCTTTCTAACCAACCTGAAAATTCTACAACAGATTTCTAAATACATGCCTTGCAAATACTTAAAAAAGGAAAAGATCAGTAGAGAGAAACTTGATACTGGTTCAGATCCTACCTTAGACACATATTTATTGTATCAAATAACCTCTCCACACCTTAGTTTCTCCATCTGTAAAATGAACAGATGGGACTCAGTGGCCTCTAAGGTCTTTCCCAACATTAAATTTATGATCCTATAAGTTTTGTCATAATCTAATTCATCACATTATATGATAAAGTATGACATAATAACCTTATTAGCAAGATGAAAAACTGTGGCCTCAGTGACAGTATAGTAAGGTAGCCTGGTCACTAATCTAAAAGGTTACCTTCCAAATTGACAAAGATGATCTGAATATAGCCTCTAATATATAGGCTCTATTTTTGGCTACAGTCTGTTTTAACATTTTTGTTAACATAAATATCAATCAACAAGTAAAAATTATCAGGACAAAATTAAAAGGCTAAAAAACAAAATGGAAGGAAATTACAAGTACCTACAAAAACAAATGTCTTGGAAAACAGGTCAAAAATAATAATATAAAAATCATTAGACTCCCTAAAAATCGTAATTTGAGATAAAAGAATGGATGCTATCTTATCCTAAATTTAAGCTGCTTAGATCTATTAGAACCAAAGAGCTAAGTAAAAATTACAAAGAATCCATCAATAGTACTCCAAAAAGAAATATATATAAGTTTTGCAACCAAAAATAACTTACTCTTCAAAGGTAAGTACAATCCTTGGGGGGGTGGGGGTGGGTAAGGGGGGAGCAGAATTTGATTTTTTTATGGATAGGACTTTCAAGAATTTCTGATGAAAAAAAAAAAATTCTGATGAAAGGAGAGCCTGAGTATTAACTCTGAAAGGCAAATATAAAAGTCAATAGAAACCTAGAAAGGTAAAAAAATTTTTTGAGTTAATTGGAAGGAGCTGTATGATAAAGAAATAATAATATTCTTACGGGGGGAAAATACAAGTGTCTTTTTAGAACTTTAATGTCTACAAAGTACACTGAAAATTTTTTATTTTAAAAAATGAGAAACAGGTTCTAAATTAGTTCTGTTTTGAGAAATCTAAAAAGAGGAAGATAAAGGAGAATTTTTTTTTTTTAGTGTAGAAAGGAAGAGGGTAGAACTTTCAATTTCTCATCATTAGGTTGCTAAAAGTAGTATATAAACAAGAAAAAAAGGGGGGAGGGGGTAAGGGAGTAAGAGTAGCAGACAAAAATCTTCTTCTTATCTGAAATAAAGGAGAGTATTACCACACTAAGGAATATGGTATAAAATTATATAAACTCAACTAGGAAACAAGCAAAGGGGGGGGGGGGAAATAAAAGAACAAAGTTATAAGGGAAAATAAAATCAAGATGAAGGAACAGCAGTCAGTCAGTCATTCCAGGAAATCTTTCCATCAGGTAACTCATTACCCTAGAAGACCAAATCATAATTGACATTTATGCTTCTTCACTATCCTTAAAGTATCCTCTGCCTCTCTGGTTGGAGGGCTAGAGGACGTGGGGGGGGGGGGGGGGGGGGGAATGATTCCCCCAGGCTCACCCAGGCTGATTTCAGAAAAGCCTGAAAAGAACCAAGAAAATATTTTACACAGTAATAGCAAAATTATGTGATGATCAACTATGATAGATTTGCCTCTTCTCAGCAATGCAGTGCTCCAAGACTATTCCAATAGAATCGGGATAGAAAATATCATTCAAAGGAAAACTATGGAGACTAAATGCAGATAGAAGCATTCCATTTTCATCATTTTTTTGATTTGTTTTTTCTTTCTTGTGGTTTTTTTCCCCTTTGGTCTGATTTTTCTTTCACAACATGACTAATATGGAAAGTTGTTTAAAATAACTGTAAATAGCCTATATCAGATTACTTGCTGTCTTGGGAAGGAAGACAAATATTTGTTATTAATTGTAAAGAAAAGGAACATATTTTAAATTACAGCAGAAATAATTGAAGACAAAATTAATATTTTATTACAAAATAGCCTGTACAGCAAAAAGCAATTTTATTCCATAATTAAAAGAAAAAAAGAAAAGAAAAAAAAAATTGAGAAAAAAATTTGTTGTACTATATCAGATCAAGGTCTGACATTCAGAATCTATAACAAGGATAATAATATACATTCCCTAATGGAATAGTATAACAAAGCACAAACAGGCCTATCAAGGAAGAAATACAAACTTATTTACCACATATACTCCAATTCTCTAATCAGAAAATGTTCCCTATGAACATCAAGAGAAACAGAATGAATTTTTGTCTGTGTACATGGCATTGGGAAGGAGAAAAAATAGTATATAGTTAGTGGAACTAAGGATTGGTCTACTTTTATTTTGTAAATTAATTTTTTTAAACATTAATGTTACTTCCCAATAACCACCTTTCCTACCCCATCACCCAAAATCTCTTTGGGAAGAAAATATGGTCAAAACAACTAGACATTTGCTCTAACAACACGTCTCATTCCACACCTATAGTTTACTACCTCAGTACTGAAAGGAAGAAGACATGTTTCACCACTGATACTTGAAAACATAATTTTGATCATTGCACTGGTAAACATTCTAATATTTCTTAACACTGATTTATTGGACAGTATCAATATTGTGTCAATTATCTCTTACTTCTATTTACTACATTGGGCACAAATCATAGAAATCTTCCCAAATATACTTTGGAGAAAAATATGAAATGGGTCCAAAATGACCATATCATTTCTATCTAGCAAATCCAATAAAAGTTTTTAATCCAAGAAACTATTAAAAAAAAAAAAAAAGCACAACTTAATTCAGATGCAATCTTCGGAATAAAACTTCCCTTCAATTTTATTGGTGATGATGATTAGGCACAGGAACACTGAAATGTTTGAACAGTTTGAATATCCTTGTATTTTGGAATTTCCTACTGCATTTTTTTTCTGCAAATTCTCATAAATGCAGAATAAGCCTAAGTTCTTTTTTCCCCCTTATTCTATTTTTTAAAGCTTTTTATTTCCAAAACATATGCATAGCTAGTTTTCAGCATTCACCCTTGCATAAAACCCTATTCCAAATTTTTTCCCTCCACCTTCATCCCTAAACAAGTAATCCAATGTATGTTAAACATGTGCAATTCTTCTATACATATTTCCACAATTATCAGGCTGCACAAAAAAAAAAATCAGATCAAAAAGGAAAAAATGAAAAAGAAAACAAAATGTAAGCAAATTTTTAAAAAGTGGAAATATTATGTTGTGATCCACACTCAGTCCCCACAATCCTCTGAGTGCATATGGCTCTCTCCATCACAAATCCATTGAAACTAAACCTAAGTTCTTAAAATTGTCGTTCCTTCTTATGTAAAAGTGTTGTTTTTCCTAACTTCTTATAAAATTTATTATTGAAATTGTTAAATTTAATCATTCAATGCCTTATAATTTGGATAACACTTTTGGTTTTTTCTGGGGACAATGAATTTTCTTAACCAATGCATTGTTTTCTGTATTCAGAAGTTCTAGACAATTTTCTTACATTTATTGGATTTAAAGTTTTTCTGGATGTGTCAAATTCTGGGAAACCTATGATCCTTCTTGTGTTGTATTTACATTGTTGCCTTTTCTCCATTGCCAAACTTATCATCACTTAATTTTTTGGTTCCAAATCTGTTATCTTCTCTTTGAACTACCAAAGATTTTCAATCATCTATTCAATTTTCTTCACTATGGTCTTTAATTCTTTGTTGAAAGATCTTATTTGACAAATTTATTCAAGAATTTTATTTACCCTTTGAATCATTTTGGAGTTTCTTGCTATTCCATAATTTCTAGGGAATCAATAGGCCCCTTCCTACCCTTAAATTATGTTTATTTTCCTAAGTACTACATTAGCCAAGATGCTTTAGTTTTTTTTTAATATTTTACATATTCTTCTTTCTGATTTTTAAGATCCTTTCTATCTTTCCTTCTGAAATACCGCAACCCTCCTGCACTTTCAAAACCAACCTTGTGTCTAAGTTATTTATGGATGTCTTACATCATCAACTATATTTCACAAGGTCAAGGAACAGTGTTCTCTTTATATTCTTTTACAATGTGTCCCACTGTTGAGTATTCAATCAATATTTGTTGAATGAGTAAAGGGTGAGAGAAATTTTGAGGTTGAGAGGTAGGAAACCCCCCAAAGCACTGTTATTAAAAGAAAAAATGAGGTCATCTGCTGAAAGTATGGGGTGAGACTGGAATTCATAGTAGATAAAAAGTTTTGAATAGTAGGCAATTCTTTTTTTTTAGCCCATCAGGTGAATAGCCCTGAAAGTCTTGTTCAAGTTAAATAAAATGAACTGGTAATGGCCTTAATCACTTCATTTTTCTGTTGCCATACAGAGAATTGTATATACCTAGAGCAGATAAGAAAATCAAACAAGATAAACACCCCATTGTACTTTTGTTAAATGTATATATTTTATACAATTACATAATGTTGAATGATAGTATTATTTAATTTTGTCAAACAATTTGCTTATCATTAAAGATTCATGGTAGCATGAATCTAAGAGTTTGAGAGATAACATAAGAAAAGTCAAAGGCAAGCAAGTTATTCTTACTTTATCAAGTTTACTATCTTTGGATCCTGATAAGGATCATCTCTTTCCTTATTAAGTAGTCTCCTAGTATTGGGACATCCTCATTTTGAGGACTGTCTATATAAGTGTACTAAGTTTTTTGTTGGTGGGAGAGGGAGGTAGAGGGGGTGTAAAATACTTTTTAAAAAAATAGTAAGTGGCCCTTTGTCCTTGAAATGTTTGTCTTTTGAAGGAAATGAATATATATGCCACATAATTAATAATTACAAAGCAATAAATGAAAAAGTGCTATGTAATAAAAATTGTGTATATATGAGTACTAGAAGATGAAGTATAAAAAGAAAACTACACAAAGAGAAAACCAAATCTCTAAACAATTTACATTTCAATAGTTCTTCCGGGTCAAATTCTCACAACAGCTCTCTGAGGCAGATACATTCTCTTTCAAGAGAACTCAAAGTCAGGAGTGAAGAATACTCTTTACAAGCCTCCCTCAGACAGTATCCTTGAACACTAGAGATTTACTACTTCTTACAAGGCCACTGCTGTTTAAAATGAATATGAAAATAACAAATTTACTGATCACTAAAATGCAGTAAGCTGAAAACTATCATTAATGTAGCCAAAAAGTCATCTCTAATAGGTTAGGAATGCCCCACCCCCTCTATTGCTGTCTTTATCTAATGGCAGAAGGACATGAACTATGTGGTGTAGTTACTTACTCAAGATAGAGTTCAGCCAAAAGGTGAAAGAAATGACAAACCAATTCAGAATCTTTGCCAAGAAACCAAATAGACAGTGCTAAAATTATAAAAGAAATTGCATCAGACCATATAGATATGACCTTTATGACTCCAAAGTGAAGTTGATGAATACATTTAAGGGATGAGATTTGATAGAAAGTAACTCAAGAACTATGAACAGAAGTTTATAATATTGTATGGGAGGCAGCAACAAAAAAAAATTACCCTTCCTCTTCCCCAAGAGCAAGAAAGTAAATGGCTGGCTGTCTGAGGCTTTATAAATGGGAGAAGAAGGAAGAAATTGAAAGGTAAAGGAGAAAAGGAAAGATATATCCAACTGAATGCAGACTTCCAGAGAATAACAAGGATAAGAAGGTTTTCTTAAGTGAACAATGCAAAGAAAGAGAAAAAATAATAATAATAATAATGCCTTGGCAATTGGTCCCATTATTTCCTGGCAAACAGGAAGAAGAAACAGAAGCATGGTCAGATTTCATATTCTCAGACTCAAAGATCACTGCGGATGGTGACTGGAACCATGAAATTGAAAGACACATGCTCCCTGGAAGAAAAGTGATGGCCAATATGCTTAGCATACTAAAGCAGAGACATCACCTTGCTGACAAAGGTAGTATAGTTTAAACCATGGTTTTTCCAGCAGAAATGTATGGCTGTGAGAGCCAGAGTATAAGAAAAGCTGAGCATTGCAAAACTGACACTTTCAAGTTGTAGTGGTAGAGAACAGTCCTGAGAATCCCCTTAGACAGCAAGGATATCAAATCAGTCAATACTTAAGAGAAATTAATTCACTGAATTTCACTGAAAGGTTAAAGAAGATAAAGCTTAAAAACACTGGCCATAAAATGAAACATGATAAAGATAAAATGAAAAGATGGGACTCATCAGAAAAAGTCCTGATGCTAGGAAAGACTAAAGGCACAAGGAAAAGAAGACGGCAAGGGATGAAATGGAAAACTGTCATGAAAACAACAAACATGAACTTGGATAGTCTTTGAGAGAGCAGATAATAGAGGGGCCTGGTGAGATGGACAACAAGAAAAGTCAAGAATGAAAATTCAAAAAAATTCAAATTTTTTAGCAATTAGTTAAAGGCTTTTTTGTGTGCTACATAATAGCAAAACTATTTGATTTAAATAGCCAGTTTATTCCTGAATAAAAGGATTCAGATAAACATATACTTGTTACTTGAATTCAGATACCTATGCAGACTGCAGTCATCCTTAGCTATAGTTCTAAAAATAGGTTATGACTTGAATAGCCAGAGCTATTTTGTAGAACACAATTTAAGTAATCTTTCTGTCTTCACCTTTTGAGAAAAAAGTAAGCTTCCATAAAGATCAACGTTGGGGAACTACCTATACATATGTTATACAAATAAAAAGCTTCAATAAAAAAAAAAAAAGTAAGCTTCCATATTTACAGATTAACTCCTATACTACATTCTAAAAGTTTTTTAGAAAGCCAGTCTGAACTATGAGAACAGAAGAAGGATGCAAGAGGTCAGAAATTCAGCCCAGAATTTCTAGAAATGTGCAGCATCCAGCATTAACAAAGTCCAAAGTTAAGAAGTAGACTGGGGGGTAGCTAGTTGCTATAGGACAGAGCACCAGCTCTGAAGTCAGGAGGACCTGAGTTCAAATCAGACCTCATATACTTAATGCTTCCTGGATATGTGACCCTGAGCAAAAGAAGAAGGAAAGAAAGAAGGAAGAAAGAAGGAAGGAGGAGGGAGGAAAGAAGAGGTGGAAGGGGGGGAGGAGAGAAAAATGAAGGGGAGGGGAAAGATTGGAAGAAAGAGTAAACAACAAGGAAAACAAACCTGACCCTAAAGAGCCATATGGCAACAAGGAAGCTCAAGACACAAACCAAAGGAAAATGACTCAAAATTACTGAAAAGTAAAAGTTAAAAGACAAACACATCTAGGACATGAGTACCACCAGAATTACTGAAAGGAATAAAACCAAAGTTAAAAAGATAACAATTATTTCCTGAAAATTAGAATTAACCAAGTAGCAATTAATAATTGAGACACCAAGAAATATCAAAATCAGAAAGTGAAAAATATAATTGTGAATATGAAGTTATAATATATATACAATATATATAATATACATGTATAATAAAAATTCTAATATAACTAATAATTAAAGAAATACAAATTAAAACAACTTTGTGCTGGCTTATATCCATCAGATTGGCAACATTAACAAAACATAAAAATGACAAAATGCTGGAGAGGGTGTAACGAAAACAGGTATGTCAATGTTCTGTTGGTGGAGCTGTGAATGCTCCAACCATTCAGTTTAGCAGAAAGCAGTTAGAAACTATATCCCAAAAGCTATTAAACTGTGTATATCATTAACCCTAACAATATCAATAATGGAACAATACTCCAAAGAGATCAAAGGAAGAGGAAAAGAACCATGTTTGAAAATATTTATAGCAGTTTTTTCATGGTGGGAGAGAACTGGAAACTAAGAGAGTGTACTTGAAATCAGAGAAACATCGGATCAAGTGATGCTACATAAATGTATTATACTATGAGAAATGATGAAGGCCATGGTTTCAGATAAACCTGGGGAAGTACATATAAACTAATGCAAAGTGAAGTGAGTAGAAACAGGAAGACAATTTACAAAACGATATCATAGAGACAAACAACTTTAAAAGATAAATTCCCATCAATACAATATCTAACCATAATTTCAGAGGATTTTGCCCAAGGTCATGATGAAAGATACCACTATCCACCTCAATAGAAAGATAATGAACTCAGTGAAGTGTGTGTGTGTATATATATATATATGGGGGGGGGGGGCGGCCCTAAGGCAATTGAGGTTAAGTGACTTGCCCAGGGCCACACAGCTAGGGAATGTTAAGTGTCTAAGACCAGATTTGAACTCAGGTCCTCCTGACTTCAGGGCTGGTGCTCTATCCACTGCGCCACCTAGCTGCTCCTGAAGTATATATATTTTTTAATGCAACAAATACAGAAATTAATTTTGTTCTCTAAGATACCGCTACACACCTGTCAGATTGGCTAAGATGCCAGGAAAAGATAATGACGAATGTTGGAAGGGATGTGGGAAAACTGGGACACTGATACATTGTTGGTGGAACTGTGAATGGATCCAAACATTCTGGAGAACAATTTGAAGCTATGCTCAAAAAGTTATCAAACTGTGCACCCAGCAGTGTTTCTATTGGGCCTATATCCCAAAGAGATCTCAAAGGAAGGAAAGGGACCCACATGTGCAAGAATGTTTGTGGCAGCCCTTTTTGTAATGGCTAGAAACTGGAAGCTGAATGGATGCCCATCAATTGGAGAATGGCTGAATAAATTATGGTATATGAATGTTATGGAATATTATTGTTCTATAAGAAACGACCAGCAGGATGATTTCAGAGAGGCCTGGAGAGACTTGCATGAACTGATGCTGAGTGAAATTAGCAGAACCAGGAGATCAATATACATGGCAACAACAATACTATATGATGATCAATTCTGATGGACATGGCTCTCTTCAACAATGAAATGTTTCAAACCACTTCCAATTATTCAGTGAAGAAAGCCATATACACCCAGAGAGAGGGATATGAAATGTGGACCACAACATAACATTTTCATGTTCTCTATTGATGTTTGCTTGCATTGGATTTCTTTTCTCTGATTTTTTTTTCTTGTAGATACGATTTTTCTTGCACAACAATAAGTATGGAAATATGTATACATATATTCAATTTGTCAAGTATTTTAACATAATTAACATGTAGTGGATTTCCTGCCATCTGGGGGGGATAGGGACTAGGAGGAAAAATTTTGTAACAGAAAGCTTTGTAAGGGTCAATGTTGAAGAATTACCCATACATATGTTTTGCAAATAAAAAGATTTAAAATTAAAAAAAAAAGAAAGAAACAACAAGCAGGATGATTTCAGAGAGGCCTGGAGAGACCTACATGAACTGATGCTTAGTGAAATGAGCAGAGCCAGATCAATATATATGGCAACAACAAGACTATATGATGATCAATTCCGAAGGATGTGGCTCTCTTCAACAATGAAATGTTTCAAACCAGTTCCAATTGTTCAGTGAAGAAAGCCATATACACCCAGAGAGAGGGACGTGAAATGTGGACCACAACATAACATTTTCATGCTCTCTATTGATGTTTGCTTGCATTATGTTTCCCTTCTCAGATTTTTTTTTCTTGTAGATCTGATTTTTCTTGTACAGTAAGATAACTGTATAAATATATATACGCATATTCGGTTTGTCAAGTATTTTAACATAATTAACATATATTAGACTTCCTGCCATCTAGGGGAGGAGGTGGAGGGTAGGGAGGAAAAAATTTGTAACAGAAAGCTTTGCAAGGGTCAACGTTGAAAAATTACCCATGCATAGGTTTTGCAAATAAAAAGCTTTAATTAAAAAAAAAAAGAAATTAATTTTGTTTGATTATACATGTCTGTTATGGGTTTTGGTTCTTCCTCAAATAAGGGGTATAGAGACAAAATTCAGAGCGAAAAATACAATAAAATTTAATTTAAAAAAAAAGAATTGTATAATAAATACAACATGTAGCTTTAAGAAACTAATATAGTTATAGGGCAGCTATCTTGCCCAGTGGATGGAACAATGGCCCTGGAGTCAGGAGGACCTGAGTTCAAATGCAGCCTCAAACACTTAATACTTCCTAGCTGTGTGATTCTGGACAAGTCACTTAACCCCAACTGTCTCACCCCCCCCAAAAAAAAATTTTTAATTAATTATTTTTTTTAAAACCTAATATAAATAACTACTCTCAAATAATAGGTTTCTAAGAAATGAACATTTTCGGCAGAGCCAAGATGGCAGAGTGAAGACACTACTCTGTGACCTCCTCTGACCTTCTCTCAAACCAACAGCAGATTAAGGTTCTGAACTGGTTCTGGAATCAAAGCGTCTCCAAATATTTGGAGTACAACATATTTCCAGCAAAAGTTACCTTCAAAGAGCTCCATAACAGGTCTGTTTCTTTTTTTTTTTTTTAATTAAAACTTTTTATTTGCATAACATGTGTGGGTAATTCTTCAACCTTAACCCTTACAAAGTTTTCTGTTACAAATTCCCCCCCCCACTCCCCTCCCCTAGATAGCAGGATATCCACTACATGTTAATTATGTTAAAATACTTGACAAGTCGAATATATGTATACATATTTCCACACTTATTGTTGTGCAAGAAAAATCGTGTCTACAAGAAAAAAATCTGAGCAAGCATCAATAGAGAGCATGAAAATGCTATGCCATGGTCCACACTTCACATCCCTCTCTCTGGGTGTATATGGCTTTCTTCATTGAACAATTGGAACTGGTTTGAAACATTTCATTGTTGAAGAGAGACATGACCATCAGAATTGATCATCATATACTATTGTTGCATAACAGGTCTGTTTCAGTCCAGCAGGGGGTCGGGCAGTTTGCTGAACTCTGGTGCAGCTCTGGGAAAGGGCAGGAAGCCGGGAGGGACTCAGTGTGGCAGGTTCTAAACACCTGGAAAGTTTATCTGAGGCTCTTGGGACACTCTGCCCTGATTGCCAGCAGGTGCATTGGCAGATCTACCTTTTGTATAAGGTAGATTGTAACCCACTGCAAACGCAGGTCTAGCCCAGAGAGACCAGCACGGGAAGTCAATCAGCCTAACTGCCCCAGGGCAAATTACCACAGCCGCGGCTTCTCTGCTTTAAACAGACCTCAAGCTTTTAAAAAAAAAAAAAAAAAAAAAAAAAAAAACTCACCATAGACAGATTTTATGGCAAGCAAGACCAACAGACCCCAGATCCTGAGATTCATAAAAGTAAAGCAACTCCAGAGGAAGCCACAAAGAGTGACATGAGCTGGTCCCCATTTCACAAGGCTTTCCTGGAAGACTGCATAAAGAATCTGAAAAGAGTTAAATGAAAAAGGGGGAAATGAAATGAGATCATTGCAAGAAGGAATGGAAAAACCATATAATGCTCTACAAAAGACACCAATTCACTGAAAAACAAAATGGTGAAATGGAAAAAGTATGCAATGAGCAAATTGGCCAGTTACAAAAGGAGCTAAAAAAGGTAATTGAAGAAAATAATATATTAAAAATTAGAATTGAACAAATGCAAGTGGATGACTCGATAAGACTTCAAGAATCCGTCAAACAAAAACAAAAAAAAATGAAAAAATAGAATATATGAAATATGTCCTAGGAAAAACAACTGACCTGGAAAATAGATCTAGGAGAGACAATCTAAGGATTATTGGACTTCCTCAAAGCCACGATGAAAAAAAGAATCTAAACACCATCTTCCATAAAATCTTGAAAGAAAACTGTCCTGATGTTTTAGAATCAGAAGGCAAAATCACCATTGAAAGAATTCACCGATCACCTCATCAAAGAGACCCCAAAATTAAATCCCCAAGGAATATCGAGGCTAAATTTCAGGACTATCGCACCAAGGAAAAGATATTGCCAGCAGCTAGAGAGAAACAATTCAAACACCAAGGAACTGTAATTAGAATCACACAAGATCTGTCAGCCTCCACATTGAAGGATCAAAGGACCTGGAATCAGATATTCTGAAAGGCAAAGGAACTTGAATTACAGCCAAGAATAAGCTATCCAGCTAGAATGAGCATTATCTTCCAGGGAAGAAGATGGACATTTAATGATATAGATGAATTTCACCTATTTCTAATGAAAAGACCAGATCTGAACAAAAAATTTGACCTCCAAACACAGAACTCAAGAGAAGCATAAAAAGGTAAAAAGGAAAGGACTCTTGAGAACTTTATTTCTACTATGGGGATACTTAAAGAATAGTACAATTTGATTTTACTTTGATAATATGAAAAAGAAACTAGAGGTGGAAGGGCTATCGTACTGGCTCTCTACAACAATAAAATGTTTCAAACCAGTTCCAATTGTTCAGTGAAGAAAGCCATATACACCCAGAGAGATGGCTATGAAATGTGGACCACAAGGTAACATTTCCATGCTCTCTATTGATGTTTGCTTGCATTGGGTTTCCTTTCTCAGATTTTTTTTTTTTGTAGATAAGATTTTTCTTGTGCAACAATGATAAGTGTGGAAATATGTATGTGTGTGTATATATATATGTATGTATATATATATTTGTCAAGTATTTTAATATAATTAACATGTAGTGGATTTCCTGCCATCTAAAGGAGTGGTGGGGATTGGGGGGGAAAACTTTGTAACAGAAAGCTTTATAAGGGTCAATATTGAAGAATTACTCATACATATGTTTTGCAAATAAAGAGTTTTAATAAAAAAAAATTTAAAACAAAGACCAGATCTGAACAAAAAATTTGACCTCCAAACACACAGCTCAAGAGAAGCATAAAAAGGTAAAAAGGAAAGAACTCTTGAGAACTATATTTCTACTATGGGTATACTTAAAGATTGGGAGTATAATTTGATATTACTTTGATAAAATGAAAAAGAAAACTAGAGGTGGAAAGGCTATCATACTAGGGAAAAGAGGGAAAAGGTGGAAAAATAAGGTTAAAAAAAAAGGAGGTAAAAATAAGGTAAAATCTCTTGAAGAGACAAAGAAAACCTAATATAATTGAGGAAAAGAAGGGAGGGGGATGAGTATTGTGTAAATCTTACTCTCATCAGACTGGGCTCTAAAAGAATATATCAGACACATTTGGTTTCACAGAGAAACCTTTCCTTCCTTATAGGGAAGTGGGAGGGAAAGGAGGAAAAGAAAGGGATAGACTAATAGAAGGGAAAATAGAAGAATTAGGGGAAAGGTATAAAAGAGGGAGAGGGGCTCTAAAGGAAGGAGAACTGTTTGGGGGAGATGGTTATTAAAAGCAAAATACGGGGGAGGGGGGAAAGGGAGAAAGGGGAAAGGAAAGAGAAAAACATAACTTGAGTAAATAAGATGGCAAGAAATACAGATTTAGTTATTTTAATTGTGAATGTGAATGGGATGAACTCTCCCATTAAATGAAAGCAGATAGCAGACTAAAATAAAAGCCCAGACTCCAACAATATATTGTTTACAAGAAACACATCTAAAGCACAGAGACAAATAAAGGGTGAAGGTAAAAGGCTGGAGCAGAATCTATTATGCTTCAGGTGAACAAAAAAAAGCAGGGGTAGCAATCCTGATCTCAGATCAAGTAAAAGTAAAGATAGATCTAATTAAAAGAGATAAGGAAGGAAACTATATTTTACTAAAGGGTATCATAGATAATGAAGCAATATCAATACTAAACAAATATGCACCAAGTGGTATAGCATCCAAATTCCTAGAGGAGAAATTAAGAGAGATGCAAGAAGAAAAACAGCAAAACTATACTAGTGGAGGATCTCAACCTTGCTCTCTCAGAATTAGATAAATCAAACCACAAAATAAATAAGAAAGAAGTTAGGGAGGTAAACAACATGTTAGAAAAGTTAGGTATGATAGATCTTTGGAGAAAATTGAATGGAGACAGAAGGGAGTTTACTTATTTCTCTGTGGTTCATGGAACTTATACAAAAATTGACCATGTGTTAGGGCATAAAAACCTCAAAATCAAATGCAGAAAGGCAGAAATAGTAAATGCATGTTTTTCAGATCATGATGCAATACAAATTACATGCAATATACAGCCAAGAGAAAACAGACCAAAAGTTAACTGGAAATTAAATAATCTAATCCTAAAGAATGAATGGGTGAAAGAGCAAATCATAGACACAATCAATAATTTCATCCAGGAGAATGACAATAATGAGATAACATACCAAAATATGTGGGATATGGCCAGAGTGGTTATAAGGGGTAATTTTATATCTAGATGCTTACTTGCATAAAATAGAGAAAGAGAAGATCAATGAATTGGGCTTACTATTAAAAAACATTTTTGCACATGTGGATCCCTTTCCCTCCTTTATGATTTCTTTGAGATATAAGCCCAGTGGAAACACTGCTTAATGGCTTTTTTTTAGAAGGGAAATGAGAATAAATGCCCCTAAATTTCTTCTTCCAATAAGTGATCCTGCGGGACTTCTTAGTATAGTACACCATTGGGATATTCAAATCAATTTTTTTCTTAATGCTTAATATCCACAATGTCACATATATATTTTTTGTTTTGGCACTTGCTCCTTACTTCAGAGGGTCTGAATAATACAAGGTAATAAATAGACACTTTAAGAAGACCAGTGGGATTAGGAACTGCTAATATTCTGTTGAATCCACAGTAATGTTACTTTCACTAGCTGAATAGAAAATTAATTTAAGATACCAATACTGCTTCCACTGTGTAATTTATATCTTAGTACTAGTTAATATCCTCAAAGTCACTAACATAGAAGATGGCTGGAGTTAAGGTAGTATTCCAGCTGAACTGTCTTAACACTCCCCCCTAAATAATTTCAAACTAATGCCTCATATCAAATTTTGGAGTAGCAGAGGCACCAAAAGATCAGAGAGAATCATTTTTCCTAGTGTAAGACAACTTAAGAGGTCCACAAAAGGGGTCTCTAACTCCAGGGTAGATGCAGAGAAGATTATCAAGCACAACAACTATACCTCTCCCAGATCACACTAAAAGCACCAAAAACTTGCAGACTCAGGAACTAGCTCTGCAAACAGCAGTATGAAAAGGCTTGAAGTTTGGTACAGTTGGCTCCCAACCTCAGGTGAGCAAAATCATAAACTTTAACAGTTAAAAATCAAGGAATTGGCTGAGGCCATAAGCAAACAATTACAACAAAAGAAAAAATCTTGAGTAGAAAAAGGTACTACGACTAAAACAAGACTAAAATATAAACTGAGAAGAAAAATAATTCTTAGAAATGTGCAAAACAGCAAAGACAGAGAAAAAGGCTAAGCAGATCCAAGACTAGCAAGAATTCCTCAAAGAGTTAAAGAAAGATAAGAATAAAGGAAAAAGTAGGCAAAAGAAAAGAAAAACAATAAAAATATGGAGAATTACACATATTGGTAAAAGAGATGTGCCCATGCACACACACACACACACACAAACACACACACACACACACACACACACACACACACACAATCACCTTTAAAAATCAAATGAGAAAAAAAAGGCACAAAAATGCATAAAAGAACTCTTAAAAAAGAAAAAGGAGGTACAAAAATTCACAGTTGAAAAGAAAATTCCTCAAAAAGCAGAATTGGCCAAATGTAAAACAAAGTACAAAAAAAATCACTGAAGAAAATAATTATTTAAATATTAAAATTATATCAGTGGAAATAAATAAATCCATGAAACTGAGAAACAGTAAAACAAAGTCAAAAGAAGGAAAAAATAGGAAAAAAAAGTGAAATATTCTTCAGAAAAACAGCTGCTCTGGAAAACAGATCAAGGACAGATAGTTTAAGAGTTAGTTATTAGACTAACTACTGGGTTTATATCCCAAAGAGATCCTAGAAGGGAAAAGGATTCACATGTGCAAAAATGTTTGTAGTAGCCCTTTTTGTAGTGTCAAAGAACTGGAAATTGAGTTGATGCCCATCTGTTGGGAAATGACTGAATAAGTTATGGTATATGAACATTATGGAATATTATTGTTTTATAAGAAACAATCAGAAGGATGATTTCAAAAAAGCCTGGAAAGACTTACATGAACTAATACTGAGTGAAGTAAACAGAACCAAGAGAAAGAACATTATACACAGCATCAAGAAGATTATATGATGATCAACTGTGATGGGCTTGGCTCTTCTCAACAATTTGGTGATTCCAACAGACTTAGGATAAAAAATGTCAACCACATCCAGACAGAGAACTATGAAGATAATGTAGACAAAGCATAGTATTTTCATCTTTTTGTTTTCTTTCTTGTTTTCTTCCTTTTGGTCTGATTTTTCTTGCACAATGTGACAAATATGGAAATATGTATAAAAGAATTACACAATGATGATTTCAGAAAGGCCTGGAGAGACTTACATGAACATCATGATGCTAAGTGAAGTGAGTAGAATCAAGAGAACTTTGTACTCAGCAACAAGATTATGTGATGATCAACTGTGATGGACATGGCTCTTTTCAACAATGAGGTGATTCAGGCCAGTTCCAATGGTCTTGTGATGGAAAACCATCTGCATCTTAAAAGAGAGCTGTGGAGATTGAATGTAGATCACAGCAGTGTTTTCCCCTTTTTTATTGATGTTTGCTTGCTTTTTTTTTTTTCCCTTTTCTCGTTTTCTTTTTTGATGAGTTTTCTTGTGCAGCACTATAATTGTGGAAATATGTATAAAAGAATTGCACATGTTTAACATATATTGCATTGCTTGCTTTCTATGGGAGAAGAATGAAAGGGGAAGGAGGGAAAATCTGGAATGCAATGTTGTGCAGGAGTGAATGTTGAAAATTATCTTTGCATATATTTTGAAAATAAAATTATTATTTTAAAAATTACATATATTGTTTGCTGTCTTGGGGAGGGAGGAGGAAAGGGAAGGAGAAAATCTTGGAAGAGAAAGTCTTACAAAAATGAATGTTGATGGCTCTCTGCAACAAAGAATTGTCTCAAACCAGTTCCAATTGTTCACTGAAGAAAACCATATACACCCAGAGAGAGGGATATGAAATATGGACCACAACATAACACTTTCATGATCTCTATTGACATTTGCTTGCACTGTGTTGCCTTTCTCTGATTCTTTTTTTTTCTTGTAGATAGGATTTTTCTTGCATAACTTCTCAAGCATTTCAACATTATTAACATGTAGTGGACTTCCTGCCATCTAGGGGAGGGGAGGGGACTGGGGGTAAAAGTTGTAATGGAAAGCTTTGTAAAGATCAATGCTGGGGAACTACCCATACATATGTTATACAAATAAAAAGCTTTATTAAAAAAAAAAAGAATGTTGAAATGTTTTTGGAAAAATAAAATACTAAGGAAAATTTACCAAAAAATTATTGAACTACTTGAAAGTCTAGAGATCATATTTCAAGGAAAATTTTCCTCTTATCTTAGATTCAGAAGGTAAAACAGACATAATCACCTCCAGAAAGATATCCCAAAATAAAAATTCACAGGAACATTATAGCCAATTTCAGAGCTCTAGATCAAGGAGAAAATATTGCAAACAGCCAAAAAAAAAAAAAAAATCATCCAAATATCCTGGAGTCACAGTTGGGATCGGACAAGATTTAGCAGCTTCCATTCTAAAAGAATAGAGATGTACGAATATATTTATTACAGTAGGCAAAGGAATAAGAACTATAACAAATAGAAACCTATTCAGCAAAACAGTATAATCTTTGAGGTGAGAGGGGAATGGATATTTAATGAAAAAGAGGACTTCCAAGAATTCCTAATGAAAAGAGACCAGAGCTGAGTAGAAAATCTGACTTTCCAAAAGAAGATTTAAGAAAAGCATAAAAAGGTAAACATGATAGATTAATCATAAAGGACTCAATGGAGTTAAACTGTTTATAATCCTACAGATGATACTCATAAGAACTTTATTAGGGCAATTAAAAGGAATCTGCATAGACAGAAGGCAAAGATGGAAAGATTATATACAGAACACCTAAGAACTTTTTAATTATTAGGCAATTTATAAGAAATACATATACAGATAACACAAGTTTAAGTCAATTATGTTAGGATGATCTCAAAAAAAAAAAAAAGTGAAGGCTTGAGAAAGAGGTATTTATTGGGATAAGGAGAAGTCGAATGGAAAAGCTTCCTTACATCAAAGAAGTATGCAAGGAAGAGACTTTTATAATGGAAGGGGAAATAGAGGGTTGAGGTAGTGGACCATGCTTGATCCTTATTCTCATCAAATTGGCTCAAAGAAGGAAGAACAGTGTACATCCTCAATTGATAAAAGAAATCTATCTTACTGAATACAAATACAGGAAAGAAAGGGAATAGGAGTTGAAGTGTGGGGGGTGGGGAAGATATGGAAGATGGCATATTGGGGGAGGAGTGTTCCAAAGCAATACAGAGGGACAAGATAAAAAAAAGAAAAGGATAAAAAGAGGAAAATGAGATGGAAGGTTAATTCAGTTCATGATCATAACTGTGAATGGGATGAGCTAAATCATAGAACAAAAATAGAAAGCAAAATGGTTTAGAGACTGAAATCTAAGAATATGTTGTATAAAAGAAACCCTTTTTGTGATGGTAAAGAATTAGAAATCGAGGATGTTCAACTGGAGAGTAACTGAAAAAGTTGTGAAAAAACTGAAGGAGTACTACTGTGCTATAAGAAATGATGAGCAGTGGTTTCAGAATAAACATAGCAACACCTATATGAACTGATGAAAAGTAAAGTGAGAACTGGAAGATCACTGCACAAAGTAACAGCAATGTTGTAATGGTGATCAACTTTGAAAGACTTGGCTACTCTCATCAATACAATGGTCAAAGACAATTTCAAAGGATTCATGATGAAGAATCGCTATCCAATTCCAGAAAGAGAGAACTAATGAACTCTCCAAGTATACATTTATCTATAATTTTCTCAATTTTTAAAAATTATATGACTAATATGGAATCTGTTTTGTATGATTTAACATTAAAAAAATCAATTTCATATTGTTTGCCTTCTCAGTGAATGGGGTAAGGGGGAAAGAATTTGGAACTCAAAATTTTAAAAGAATGTTAAAAATAAATAAATGTTTTAAAAATAAAATGAATAGAATGGAAAAGGTCATTAATATGTCACACAGCTCCTTATGATAATGTGACAAATAGCATACTGAAATTAAATAGTTTCCTTAAGAACTCCAAAACATTTCTCAGAGAGAAGGAAAAGGATAGAAGTCAAGGTACAGATGGAAAATCCAGAACGAAAATTCAGGTTTTCTCTAGCAACTCACATACTATAAAAAATGAATTTAGTATTTACTCATCCATGTGCTGAGTACAATAACTATATATTTATAAAGTGGTACACCCTTTCTTTAAAAATAAAACAATTACCAGAAAAATATATTAAAAAACCTTTTCTTTTCCATTTTAAATGTGCAATTAGCAGCTAAAAATAATTGCTTATTCAATTAACTAGTTTGAAACTTTTCATTACTACATCCAGAGATGCAATTGTTTTATTTTTAAAAGGATCATAACGATAAAATTCCTCTTAAAAATCTGACTCAATATCAGTATGATTAAAGGACCATAATATCATAGATTTTTCTACATTACTTGATCCAGTGTTCTGAATTGCAGAAAGGATGGTCAATATGAATACATAGGGAGAATAAAAATCCAAAAGCTTGGACATTAAAGTCTTAACAACTCTAATCACTAAATATTTCAGGTAATTTTTGATTAGTGGATAGAGGGCTGACTCTTGAGGTCAGGAAAAGCTGATATCAAGTACCAACACTAGAAACAAACCTGCTAAGTGATTCACAGCAAGTATTATAACCTGTCAGTGCCCAGCCAGCTATCTCAAAGTTGCTCAAAAGCTGTTGATCTGTAATTTTTTAATTTGTAGATTTTTTCAATGGAAGTTCTCTACACATACAAAATCCACAGATTCAGAGAGAAAAAAAAAAAAAACACATTAATAGTAAGACTAAACTAACTTGGTTTATCTGGATTCTATCAAATAGAAATATAATTCAATTGACACAAGGTTTAGTATATCCCTTTTCTGCTAAATCCACTGTCCAATTGTGAAGTAATTCCTAGTCTGAATAAAATAATGATTCAATGCTCACAACGTGCAAAGCTCTGTAATGAGTTTTGGAAATACAACTAGAAAGGATAGGTCCTGTCCCCAAAGAACTCACATTCTAACACACATTGAAAGTTTCATCTGCAAGCTAGATGAAATGTTCCTGTGGCCCTTAGAGCACCTGACAAATCATTTCCATCTCTAAAGCTAAACCCTTTGACAGGGAGAAGAACTTTGGTGGTTGTCGCTCCTGCAAAGGCAGAAAAAGTCTGCAGTTTTCACAGGCTGCTTGCTAGGAGGACAGATTCAGGCAAGGAACTTCAAACAATTCCCTATGCTTCGGGGTTCAGATCCTGATTTGTCTTCCTTCAGGGTCTGAGGGGAGATGGCAGTAGAAACCTGTCAGCCTCCTATCTCTTCCCTAGGGCACCCTGCTCCCTTTGTCAGCTGGGTTAACCCTTGGGGGCAGGTGATTGGCAGGCAGTAGGAATAGGTTGCCCCTTTGCCACAGAAATGGTCTCCTAGGATGATGGCTGTGAGGGCTGGACTAAAAAGACCATTAGTAGGGACATGATCGATCATCTGCTTGTGGCTGGTGGGAAAAAGGAAGATGAGTTCTTATTTCACAATGAGTTCCCCCTTCAAGGATGGCTAGAGACCATGTAGGAATAGAAGCAGATTTAGTAGCTTGGAAGACTCTGCTCTTGCCAAACAAAGCTTTTGAGTTCAAAGTCCTGCACTGTCATCTAGTGATGGCCTCACTGACCCTTAACTACATGTGGCAAGTGGTTTGTTCGAGTTTGTTACTTTTAGGTTTGAAATACATTCTGAGATCCTTCCTAGAAGGGAGTGTTGATGTCCTTTAATTTCATCACAGAATTATGTACTTGCCAGTAGACACAAGAGGGGGCTGAGAGCTGAACCATGGATCAAATTTAAAGTCACCCAAAAGCAAACTCCTCTCTCACTACCTCCTAATCTATCTCCTCTCTTTTTGTACCAAGTTTATTGCTTCTAAACTTGCTTCAGAGACTGGTGAAGTCTCCTTTAAGCTATACCAACACCAGAACTGTCTTCCTCCTACCCTAACAAATTTCACTTTACTCATCTCAACAACTCCCTTGGCTCTTCCCTCTTCACTGTCCCAAAATATTTCTTAAACCTTGAAAGTTATGTAATATTACTTAATCTTGTCCACCAATGCAAGTATTCAGTACTTCCTTCTGTTATTTATCATGGCATGCTAGTATTTGTTCATTAGTGCTGCCTTTCTTATATTAGGAAGACAAGGAATGAAAATTAATATGGATTATCATGTCAGTCTATCACCAATTAGTAGAAAATTAAATGAATGCTTTTAGAGGAAGATGCTTTTGGGATGGCTGTTTCCTTGTAGTCAATCTAGAGCTAAAGATATCTAAAGAATCATATTCAAAAAATTTTAAGGCCACTCATTGATAGGAACTGAAGTATGTTTAGTAAAAAGCAAACAAAACGGTTAGGGAAATGAAGAGCATTTATATGAGGGGCTAAAGAAAATAGGCATGCAGAAAAAAACCACTAAGGTAAAGCACAATCCTCATCTTAAAAGTATTTGGAGGGATGTCACATGAGAAAAGAATTAGACTAATTGTAGCTCTAGAGGGCAGAAAAAGAAATAATAGATTGACCTTGTAAAGGCAGGACATCATCCCAACTATTCTAACAACCTCCTAAGTAGTCTCCTTGCTTTGAGTCTCCCTTCTCCAAAGACCATACAGAGCTGCCTAGGTGACTTTTCTAAAGGGCAGCTGTTATGCCTTGTCATTTTTCTAGTCAATAAACTTCAGTGGCTCCTTATTGCCTCTAGGATAAAACTCTCCTGTTAGCATTCAAAGTCTTTCCCAAGTTGGCTCAAACCTACCTTTCCAATATTATTATACATTATTCCCCTTACCACCTTCTACAATCAAGCCAAATTCACTGTTATGCTGTTTTTTCGAACAGTACCTCATCTGTATCTTTTCACTGGTTGTCCTTCAAATTTGGAATTATTTTTTCTATAATCTGCATATATTTATGTACATGTTATCTCTTAACAGAAAATCTGCTCCCTGAGGACTGGTATTGATTTCTGATTAGTATAACCAGTGCCCATTTAAAGCACTTAATACATGCTTGTTTATTGAATGATGAAACACCATCCTTGTCCTGAAGAAGCTGTCTATCTGGTGAGATTGAACATGAAAAAAAATTGCCATATAAGTCCAAGTGCCAAATGAGTAATACAGACAAATGTCAAAGTTTAAAGAAGAGAGTAAGATCAAAAGTTGCAACATGTTTTTCTACAATCTCTAAATACATGGAAGAAAAAAATTCTTACAGCATAGACAGACCAATTATTTACTACCACCTTCTAGTTCCACCACTTTTGACTCATCTATTTTTCCCCACCATTTTCCTATTCTACCAACTTGTTCTTTTCACCATCACCTCATCTGGCAATGGAACAGCTAAGGTACTAAAAACATGAAAAATGGAATTTAATCATTTTTGTTTTATTCTTAAATTCCCATCATCTATTATGAAATAAGGTACAGAAGAAAAACATGAAAAGAATGTTGAAGAAACAAGGCATAGTAGAAAGAACAATGGATTTCAGAGTCAGGAGATCTAGATTCACTATCTGTCACTATTTGTCTGTCACTATCATCTCTGTCACTACCAATGTGATTCTTGGGCTAATCTTTGCCCCTCTGGATCTCGGTTTTCTCATCCAAGAATCAGACTAATTAACTTTTAACCCTCTTCCAGCTCCAAAGTAGACAAATCGAAGCCAATCAGCAAATGATATATTAAAGCAGTAATCCTGTAGAGATGGTACAACCGTCAAATACTAAATAAATTTTAGACAGACATCCTAAGATTACGTTTTCTTGCTATTGCAAATATCCTTATTAAAATTTGAAGAATCCTGAGGGATTATTACCTGGATTTTTATTAAACATTACAAAAGTCTCACATGTTAATGGCTTAAGTATGCTAGTTTATGGATTCAATTCCCATTTAAACAACTTTTTAATCTCAGGCAAATCATAATTTCTATGCCACAGTTTGTCCAATCAATAAACTGATTTCTTTCTTATTTGTCTCAAATTGGTAAAAATTATTTAAGGAGGTAGGAGAGTCACAAATTAGCATGTTAGAAGTACTTTGAAATCTCTGGGTAATTAACAGGATAATAAATAAAAAAATTTTCATCTATGTACATGAGCTTCTGTACCCATGGAGAGAAAGGCATTAAACAAGTCAGGAAGATCTGAATTAAAATCATAACCATCAGTTCCAAGATTCTGGATAACTCATTTTTAATCTCTCAAACTCGTTTCCTTTATATGTAAAAATGGGAAACACTGCAAATGTTAAAGCCCTACATAAACATTTATTTATAAAAAAAAATGCTATGATACCCAAGTTAAAAAAAAATTGAGTTTTATATTTTAATACTGACCAAAACATATACAGGATACTATACTCCCTGCTACAAAAAATATGTTTCTAGTGAAGAAAAATAGTGAAAAGAGCTTTTATGAAACAAGATCTTGGCTGTATAAAAGTGAATGCAAATGAAAATAAGTGAATTACCCAGGACAACATAACATTACACATTTTTCAAAATTCTTAATTCAATGGATGTCCATCAGTGAGGAATGGCTGAATAAGTTATGGTATATGAATGTTATTATGGAATATTACTGTTTCATAAGAAACAATCAGCAGGATGATTTCAGAAAAGCCTGGAAAGATATACATGAACAATGCTATGTGAATTAAGTAGAAGCAAAAAAACATTGTACACAGCAACAAGATTATTCTATGAACCATTCTGATGGATGTGGCTCTTTTCAACAGTGGAGAAAATCATCTGCACCCAAAGAGAGGGCTGTGGGGACTGAGTATGGATCACAACATAGTATTTTCACTTCTTTTATTGTTGTTTGCTTGTTTTATTTTCTTTCTCTTTTTTTTCCTTTTTGATCTGATTTCTCTTATGCAGCATAATTGTGGAAATATGCATAGAAGTATTATACATGTTTAACACATATTGGATTACTTGCTAAGAGAGGGAGAAAAAAATCTGCAATAAAAAGTTTTCTAAGGGTGAATGTTAAAAATTATGCATATATTTTGAAAATAAAAAGCTTAAAAAAAGACAAAAAATTCTTAACTCAAGTGTTAAAAGTTCTTGAAGAATAATTGTAAATTATTCCACATTAACGATTAAAAAGCTAAATGAAACAGCTTTCAACATGTAAATCCTGTTTGGCTTTAAAGCTTTTCTGAGGCCTTCCAACCTTTCCAGTATTCTTACACATACTGCATGATCCAATGACGCCAGCCTCCTCCTTCCTTACAAGACACTCCATCTCCCACTCTGCATTTTCACTGGTTTCATGCCTGAAATGTTCCTCCTCCTTCCTTTCTGCCTCCTGATTCCTTCAAGTCTCAGCTCACATTCCACCTTCGGCAAGAAGCCCTTCCTCCGAAATCACCTCCAATTTACTTTGTATATATATCCTGTAACTTTGTATAATTCTTGTATTTATTTCCATGTTCGTTTGCCTGTAGTTTCCCCCACTGGACTGAGAGCTGCCAGGGAGCAAGTTGATTTTGGGTTTTCTTGGTATCCCCTGTGCTAAGCGCTATACCAGACACATTTTAAGTAGCTTAATAGATACAGGATAAGATGAATCCTTACAAGAAGAGGACCTCTCCACAGAGTCCATCAGTGATCCAACAAAAACCACCTCCTCGCTTCCATCCGATACTTTTTCTCCCAGTCAGAGGCTGGCACTCAGGGCTTCATAAATACCTGCTTGCTAACTTGGGCAACTTTCTGGGATTTTGATCCTTAATTAATGGACCACATTCTAGGGTCAGTCTGTAGTTTTAGAACACAAGAAATACTACACAAGTGGGGAATAAAAAAAAAACCAAACGCCTAAAAATGAGGCTCAGCAGGCCGGCAAAGAGCTCCCAGGGAAATGACCCCCGGCAGTGCAGCGGACAAGCAAACCCCGGGGCTCGGAGGGCGCTCCCTGTGCACACGCGCACGCGCCCACACGAACACGCGTGCGCACACTCCAGCACACAGTTTAAGTTTTGCTCAAGCACTCCCACCGAGACAAGATGCTGCTGCGTCCCCCAGTTTCGGCGTCCGGGAAACGGAGGTGCAGATGCCACTGGAGAAAAGTTAGGGAGGCCCTGCCCGCCTCCGCCGCCTTTTCAAACCTCCCCCTCCCCCGGGTCCGGGCGACCTCCGACGCCGGGGGAGGCCATTAAGGCGGGTCCTCCGAGCCGGGTCCAGGAACCGGCAGGTGGCGGAGGCGAAGAGCAGGCGCCACAGGTGACTCCCCTCAGAAAGGGAGGAGCGGGAGCAGCAGCTGGGGCTCCCAAAAACCGAACTACTGCATAGCAAGGAGGCCCGGATAGCGAGAGCCGGGGCGTAGGGGACCAGACAAGGCAGGGGCGGGCTGAGCCGGGCCGATGGCACCGCGGCACGCGCGGCCTAGAGCCCGGCGAAGGGAAGCGGCGCGCGCTAGCGGAGCGACGTTACCTGAGGCGGCGGCGACTCGCGAGGCCGCGTGAGGGTCTGGGATCGGCCTTGCGCTCCCGCCCGTCAGCTCCCCCGGCCAGCTCCGGGCGAGGAGGGAGGGACGCGAGGGAAGCCCTCGACTCCGACTGAGGCTCCCAGGCTCCACTCTGCTCTCCTCCCACTTCACCTCTCACCTCCTACCTTTCCCCTCCTACCGTCCCGCCTACTCTCCCCTCGACCCCTCCCCAGTCTCCTAGCGCCTCCTCTTCCCGGCCCACGCACGTGCTTCCGCACGCCGCCCTCGGCGCCTCTAGCCACGCCTTCTCCTCGGGCTTTCGTCGCTCGGTCGGCGGACGCGCAGGGCTTTGGGGAGGGCCTGATGGATGGGCGGGGCTTCAGGAGCCTTCCGGCCTAGCGGCTCGAACACGCCCCGTGCACGCCCCCTAGCTTGTTCTTGCCAGCCTGCAGTTCCGGCCGACCTACATAGAATCCAGACTTAGAGGTAGATGGGATCCCCAATGGATTGAGCTTTTCGTCCGGCAGACGCCGGCCGTGTGGCCCTGGGCTAATCACTTAAACTCTACCAGCTTCTTTGTCCTTAATTGTAAAATAGAGACCCAAATAGCACCGACTCCCCAGTGTGTCTGTAGGGACCAAAGAGTTATGTGGTCTTAATAACTCGTTCTCTTCCCAAACATAGACTTGTGTATCCTGTGCGTCTGTACGGATGCACAGACCCAGACAGCTTCCTAAGATTTATCTGCTAACTGCCGGTCGGGGTCTGTCTCCCTGAGCTCTGCGGCGGAGCACAACCCCGTGCTCCCGCTTCTTGCTTTAGCACCTTACAAAGCGAAAGTTGGGTTCCGGCCTTGGCCGTCGCCAGGCTGATTGTTAGAACGAGCAAATGACATAACGATCGTAAAGCACTTAGCCAGCTGCCTGGCACAGGGTAGGCGATATCTCAATGATTATTTTAATTTTAACACAATTTTAGACTTAAAACCATCATTATGTTCACATCCTCTCACTACCATACTTGTCTACTTGCTGATGTCTGTACAAGATGTTCCATCTCCAGTTTCCACGCTTGGCACGGGCAATCCCCCATTCTTGCAATGCTTTTCTTCCTTCAGCCTCAGGGAATCCCTATGTCCCTTCACAAACAAGTTTCAACTCCTTTCTAAGACCTTTGCCTGGGTATTTTGCACGTATAAATGCTATTTACTTAATTTGAGAACATATTTCCCTCTAAGAGAATCTAAGATCTTTGACCTAAGATTAGGTCAAAGACTGAATCGCTTCTGTATGTGTGTTTCTGGTGCTTGGTTGGCTGGAGCTATCTACCAAGCCGACTAGAGACAGGAAAGTCAGAAATCAAACAGAAGCTTGATTTCAAAGTGAAGGAAACTGCTCTCAAGCAAGGAGGCAGATTAGACACAGGAGCCCGGGCCATCCCTAGTGGGGGGACCTGCTTTAGTGTGGCTGTATCCTTGTAGAGTACCAGCCTAAGTTACAGGCGAGTTTAGTCTGGTGACAAAAAGTCGTTCCCAGCGTTCTTCATCGCTGAGCACAGGGATCATCAGTCCCAGAAGGCTCAGAGCACAGCTTGCTTTCTGGGTCTTAACTCTGGGAAATAAGGTGTCTCCTAATAGTGTATTGACAGAGGTGACAAGCATTTTATACCCAATCAATCAGTAAATATTTATTGAGCACCTAATATGTTCCAAACACTGGGCTCAAGAAGCTTACAACTTAATGGGGAAGACTAAATGCCAACTATATATAAGATAAATGGGAAATGATTAACAAAGGGAAGATATTAGAAAGAAGAGGAGTTGGGGGGAGGCTTCTTGTAGGAGGGGGAATTTTAGTGGAGATTTAAAGGAAGCCAGAGTAGAAGAGGAAGAGCATTCCAGGGAGAGAGGCCTGCTAGAAAGAATGGCCAGAGCCAAAAGATGGAGTGTCTTCTGGAAACAGCCAGAAGGCTGATATTACTGAATTGGAGTATGTGTTAGGAAGTGGGGTAAAAGAAGACTGGAAAGATAAGTGAGAACTGGTTTATGAAGGTCTCTGCCAATAAAAAGCATTTTGTATTTGCTCCTGGAGGGAACCCCTGGGGAGGGGAGGACGAGTAGGAGCAGTACATTAGGAAAATCACTTTTCGGGCTGAATGGAGAATAGAGTAGAGTGGGAAGAGGCTTGAGTCACACAGACCCACATCAACAGGCTATTATACCAATCTAGGCATGAGAGCCTGTGTCAGGGTCATCTGGTGTCAGAGAAGAAAAGGTAGCACATTGGAGAGATGTTGCAAAGATGAAATCTAGAAGTCTTGGCAATAGCTTGACTGTGGAGGTGATGGAGAAAGCACCTAAAGAGATAGGACTCCAGGATGACTCCTAAGTTGTGAGCCTGAGGGATGGGAAGGATGGTGGTGTCCTCTACAGTAATAGAGAAGATATTGGAGGGAGACACCGTTTGGGGAAAAGATAATGAGTTCTGCTTTGGACATAGCAAATTTAAAATGTCTACTGGCATTTAGTTCTAGAGGAGAAGGTGATCATCAGGGTCAATGGCTATAGAGAAGAGAATGAGGACTGAGAAAGGGCCACTAGGTTTGGCAACTAGGAGATCATTTTGGAGAGAGCAGTTTCTGCAGAATGATAAACTCAGAAGCCACATGTTAGCTTCTTACATTGTAAAGAGTTACAGAAGAAGAGTAGAGAAAGTGAAGGCACATGTTATAGACTTGAAGCACTAAAGGGCAGAAGAGATAGGGGATGATAGTAGGAATGAAATAGTCAAGTGAGGGCTTTTTCAGGATCATCTGGGGAAGCAGCAGAAAATAAGCCAGCAGAGAGGGAGAGAGTGAAAATAAGTGAAAGACTAGGGATGATAGAGTGGGCAATCTGCTGGAGGAAATAAGAAGGAATGGGATCACTTGAATTGGTTAATCTTGGGAAGGAAGGAGTCAAGCCATTTAATCATGTGAGATAGGAATGAAGGAGCAGATGCTAAAAGCATATGATGAAATTGCAAGCAAGACAGATGAAAACTGGAAAAGATTAGTCAATATTCTTGTTATAATAACAGTAGAGTTACAACATTTGGACTCATCTGTCAATGTAATACAGGGGCACTAAAGAAAAGGACAGAAGAAAATGTAAATGTACAAAAACGATGTGAGAATCACACAAAATTCCTTGATCAACATCACAGCAGATAACTAATCCTCCAATTTTTAACATCATATAAAAAGAAACAGGAAGATGTATTCTTATCCAAAGGTTTTTTTGTTTTGTTTTGTTTTGTTTTGTTTTTTAGTTTTTTACACTGGCACAGAGAATGTCAAATTAAAGAGAAATTTTCCTGTAAGGGAACTCTTGTTTATGAAAAGTAATTGTACCAAATGCACCAGGCCCTGGAAAACTGCAGAAGTTCCCCAATAAAGCACAAAAGAATTTGGACTAACAATTAATTCTGGTAAAACCAAGCGCACAATAGTATATTATCTAAATTACAACAGGAATTTGGAAGGACAGCTCATAGAATAGGTCCATTGGTATTGACATCTGGGACAGATTTGTCAACTGGGCGAAGCCCACTGCTCCAAATTCAAAGGAGTCTAAGCTGAGATGAAAACACAAATATTATAAATCAGATGCTAGTGTTAAGGCACACCAGTACAAAGTACAAAAGAGTCCACAGCATAGGAGAGGCAGGGGCAGTTTATATTTGAAAACCACAAAGAGGTTTAAAATGGGATTACAGCAAAGAATGAACAATCTCCCAGCAATAGGTGGGAAAGCAAATTGAACTCAGGTCCTCCTAAGTCTAGAGCCAGTACTCTAGGTGCTAGGCACTAGGCCACCTAGGAGCCTCTCCTTGAATTTCGCCTTGAAAGAAGCTAGGGATTCTATGAATCAGAGTAAGACACTAAAGGTCAGCTAATGCAAAGGCATGTAGAGGGGAGATGAAGTGGGTATAGGTGAGGAAGAATGCAAGAAGGCCAGTTTGGCTGGGCTGTCCAATGTGAGAGGGAGAGTGATACAGAATGATGCTAGAAAGATTAGCAACAGGTTGTGAACAACTTTAGAAGAGAGAGAGAAAGGGAGGGGGAGAGGGAAGGAGGGAGAGAGACAGAAAGAGAGAGGGAAAAAGAAAAACAGGGAAAGAGGGAGATGAAAGAGAGGGAGAGGGGAAAAGGGAGGAGAGGGAATAAAGAGGGGGGGGAAAGAAGAGAGAGGGAAGAGGAGAGAGAGAGAGAGGAGGGAGAGAGAGAGGGAGGGAAGAGGAGAGATAAGAGACAGAGAGTGAAGGAGGGAGGGAAAAAGGAAGAGGGAAGGAGGAGGGAGAGGGAATAGGAGAGGAATGGATGGAAGGGGTAGAGAGAGGGAGGGGTAGAGAGAAAGAGAGAGGGAGAAAGACAGAGAGATGTGTGATTTCCCTACTTTAAGACTGACAAACCTATGGGAACTGAGGGAGAGGGAGAAAGGTGGAAACAGAGCCAAGAAAGTTCAGGACACAACCACAGCTAAGAGGTGTGGTTATGGATGATGAGTCAGCATAGAAGCCTGAGGTGGAACAGTCTGACAGGAGAATTGAGAGAGCAGTGTCATGAAAACCTAAGGAGAGAGCAAACATTGAGGGGAAAGGGTAGAGGTCAAGAAAGGGAAGGACTGAGAAAAGACCATTACATTTGGCAATTAAGAAATGATTGGAAACTCTAAGGAAAGCAATTCTAGATGTACAGTGAGGTGGGAAACTAGATTATAAAAGGTGAAAGAGTGTGTGAGTAAAGAGAAAGATACAATGACTATAAAACAACTTTTTTAAAAATAAACTTTTTATTTTTCAAAATACATGCAAAGATAGTTTTCAACATTCGCCCTCACAAATCCTTGTGTTCCAAATAAAAAACTTTTTCTAAGCATTGGAACAAGTTTGTATCTGTGTGTGTACATAGGCATATGTATAGGCATACAAACACAAATGCATGTGAATCAATAAACATTTCTATCAATAAATGCTTCCTATAGGCCAAGCACTGTGCTAAGTGAAGGCAGTCCCTGTCCTCAAGGATCTTCCAGTCTAATTGGGGATGCCAATGCACAAGGAAAAAAAGGGGTAAAGGAGAAGGGAAGAAGGTACCTGATACTATGAGTCCAAAAGCAGGGCAGCCATCCGGAAATGGGAGGTGATGAACCTGGGCCCCCGCTTCACTTGGAGACTTTGGACTCTGTAGTTTTCTGCCTTCTGCAATGTGCAGACCGAGGCTGATTTGATTCTTTAAGATGATGAGATTTCCTTCCCAAAGAGGAGATTCCTAGGACATGATGGAGAAATTCCAAAGTGGTGCAGCTGGTGGTTACAGACGAGGGCTTTGCCTGAGATCAAACAGTCAGTTTGTAGCAAAATTGGACTTCAAACCTAGACCTTCTCTCCAAAGGTAGTCTTCTTTCCATAACCACAAGTTGGTTTCCCTCTCTTTCTTCCCCTCCTTCTTCCTGTATATGGAATCATATGTGTATAGGGAGAAGGGAAGGGGGATATCATAAATGATTAGAGCTAAGATGAGGAAACTGAGGCACAAAGAAATATAAGTGAACATAACCATCCTCCCAGCCTCAGTCATCCCTGACTCTTCCCTCACCTGCTCCACTTTATCCAATTACTTACTAACTCTTCCCAAAATAATTTCTCTTCACTATTGCTTACATCTGTCCCTTTCTCTCAACTCCTGTAGCTACTCTTTTGTTCAGGGCCTATTTGCTTTTTTACGTGGATGTCTGTAATAGCCTGCAGACCCGTCACCTGCCATTTCCCTCTTTTTCAATCCATTCTCTCTAGATCTGGCCTTGACCCTTCCCTCTGAACTTCTGGGCCCTCTCTTCCTCAGCCTGCCATTTAAAATCATCCATAGTCTGTTTCCTGTCTGCCTTTCCAGCCTTACTTCATCTTCTTCCCCCAAGGTCTGCATTATAGCCAAACTAAATGATTAGCTGTTTTCTGAACTCAAACTCCACCTTCCATAAGTTTTTTAAGAGGTTTGTTTGTTTTTGTTGTTGTTGTTGTTTTTTAATTGTCTTTCCTCCACACGTTTTAGCAGCTGTCACACATGCTTGAAACTCTGCCTGATAGTCTTTTTTGTAGTGGCTAGAAACTGGAAACTGAATGGATGCCCATCAATTGGAGAATGGCTGAATAAATTATGGTATATGAATGTTATGGAATATTATTGTTCTGTGAGAAACGACCAGCAGGATGATTTCAGAGAGGCCTGGAGAAACTTGCATGAACTGATGCTGAGTGAAACAAGCAGAACCAGGAGATCATTATACACGGCAACAACAATACTATATGATGATCAATTCTGATGGACATGGCTCTCTTCAACAATGAAATGTTTCAAACCACTTCCAATTGTTCAGTGAAAAAAGCCATATACACCCAGAGAGAGGGATATGAAATGTGGACCACAACATAACATTTTCATGCTCTCTATCGATGTTTGTTTGCATTGGGTTTCCTTTCTCAGATATTTTTTGTTCATGTAGATACAATTTTTCTTGCACAGCAAGATAAGTATGGAAATATGTATACATATATTCGACTTGTCAAGTATTTTAACATAATTAACATGTAGTGGATATCCTGCCATCTAGGGGAGGGGTGAGGAGTGGGGGGGGGGGGGGAATTTGTAACAGAAAGCTTTGTAAGGGTTAATTTAAATTAAGTGGATTAAGTACCAGCTGAGAATTCCCCAGAATCTATGGAAGAACTATTTCCAGATTACATTGTTTAGGAAAGTAGATATCTAATCAATGAGTATTTTAGTTTTTTCCATTCCTCTTTCAAAAGCCACATCATGAACAATAATATCCCCAAATATCAATTTGCTTATGGTCTTGACAATTGAGTTTAAAATCTACATTTGGGTTTGATGTGTAATCCAGTGTTTCCGAGAAGACAAGTTTATAAATGTATCTGACCTTGTTAAGTCTTTCTGATGGCTTGAACTGAATTATATTTGTGGTTTTCTGGATTACTTTGCCTAAACTTTGTGGTTTCTGACAGTCATTATCTCATCCAGAGGTAGGACAAATAAAAGTTGTTTGTTTTTTGGGTTTTTTTATCTTAAAAAGAGGTAGGACAGCCAGTTCTCTGTTTTCATATGCAAGGATCAGTGGAGATTGGCCTCCAGCTAAAACCAAAGCTTCTCCAGAAAGACAGCATTAACAGCATGCTCATGAAAGGTTGCCCCCTATTGGAGGTCTTCAAGCAAAGACTAGATGACCCCTTGTTGGCTATATTTGTGCAAGGATTTTTTTTTTTCAGATATGGATATAGTAATCCCTTAGAAACCTTCAGTCTTTGAAATTCTGTGATCCTTATAGGTCACAAGATGTTAACTGAGGAATTGAAGATTAACCTCATTCTATCTTAATTTCTTCATTCCCATAACTTCAATATTCAAGTTATGTTTACATTCTGGTTCATGGTCTGTGAAATTGAGGTCAGAATAAGATTAAGCGTGAATTATTACTTTCCATATGGTCCAGGATTTCTCTAAGAGATCAGCAGGGAAAATATGATTATTAAATAATCAATGCAGACCTGTTGTTTAAAGATATAAACTTATTCTAAACATTCCACTTAACATTAAAAGGTTGTAATAATAAAATCATTTGACATTTTCTTTGATTCAAGGTTAGTTATTCCAGATATAGAGAATATCTCCTTTCAATTCAGATTTCACATAGATGAAATCTCATCAAATCACTGTCAGTCTGGCTTTCAGGTCTATTGTCTATTCCTCAGTCCCTTCCCCCCCAATCCCCATATGTCAGCTGATGGTTATTTAGAGGTTATAATAATCGGACTATCACATTGGTTCCAGGACAGACAGTCTGGCAGTTTCAGGACAGATAGCTTAGTGTAGGGAGGCCCCATTTGAACTTCTTGTTCTGCATTCAAATCTGGATTAGACACAATTTTCCTAAGCCTCACTTTTTACCTTTAAAAATAATATTTATACGACCTAATCACAAGAACATTGTAAAGAAAGTGAGTTGTTTTCAGTAGTAGTAGCAGTGGTTAGATGGTAGGTGAGAGGCAGCACAGAATGGTATAGTGGATAGAGACCGCAGCCTTCAACGAAGGAAGATCCCATGGACCATAGCAGGCTAATACTGTCTGTAGGGTTTTCTTGGCAAAGATACAAAATGGTTTGCCATGTCTTTCTCCAGTGGATTAAAACAAATTGGTTAAATCAGTTGCTCAGAGGGACATAAGTAGTAATTGTCTTGAGGCTAAATTTGAATTCAAGTTCTCCTGAATCCAGGTTCAACCATCCAGCCTCTTCTAATTTCCTTAGATAATAAATACCAACACCTTCTGGGGAACATTTCATCCAAAGATACATAGCCTAATGCCCTGGACTGATGCAATAGAAGTGTTATCACATGGTTAAGTGGGAGTAGGAGGGTGAAGGAGGTGGATAGATTGACTGATTAACTCAACTGACCCCTCCCTCATTTAAGCATATATAAATCCACATTTACTATATTACCAACATTGCCAGAATTGGCAAGAAAAGTTTATCTAGGCTAGAAGAAAAGTAATCTAGTGTTTGATAGTAAAAGAACATTAAGGCCTTTCTATTTCATTCTACCTGAAAAGTGACGTAGACTGACAATCATATCCAGCCTATAATGAGAATAGCTCACATTTATATAGTACTTTAAAGTTTGCATAGTGTTTTCCTCATAATCTCATAAGCAGAGAGTTGCCAGTTATGTTAAATCTTACTTTACAGAAGAGAAAACTAAAGTTCTGAGAGGACAAATGATTTGGTTGTGGTCACATAGGAAGTATCAAAGATGGAATTGAAACTCATGTCTGCTAACTCTAGATTTTATATTCTTCCCACTACATTGTCTATAGAGGTGACAATAGTCAAAGGAAGGAAAGCCCAAGAGCAGAGTAACTAACTGGGACCCAAGGATGGCATTAGGGTTAATTGATGATGAAAGTGTTACTGTTCTAGAATCCACAAATAGGTCAAATGAAGCACTTAAAATTGAACATGAGACCCAAGAGCCCCATAAAAAGGATCAATGCCTTTGTTTTTAAAAGGGGGGAAGGAAAGAGTATCCTTTTAAAGTGCTGTCTCAAAAAAATATTCATCTATTGGTTTAGGTCTATTCTGGAGGCAGCCTGGGAAGGACATACTTATATGCATGTAACATGTTAACTACATATACGTGTGTATAGATATATAGATGGTTGCTTGCATGAACTGCCCCAATATAAAAAGTCTTGGATTTGGAGCCAAAGATCTTGAGGGTTCCAACCCCAATTCTCCTATCTTGCTACCTAGGATGAAAGGGACAGCTTCAGAGAAATCTGAGAAGATTTATATGCACTGAATACCAAGAACAGAACAATTTCAGAATGGGCAGGACCAGAACAATTTCACAGTGACAACATCATTGTCACTGCATGGACAAACAAGTAGAAAGACTTAAGAACTTTGGTCAGTATAGCAGCCAATCACAGTTCCAGAAAACTACTAATGAACCACAGTACCTGCCTCCTGCCAGAGACAAGACTCAAGGCAGAATAAGAGACATATTTTTAGACATAGCAAGTGCATGAACTGGTTTTGTTTAATTATTCTTGTTTGTTACAAGCATTTTGTTTTTCTTTTTTTCCAATGGGAGTGGGATGGGAAAGAAAATGAATTTTTATTAAAAAACCATATATTTATATGTATGTGTATATATATTTGTATATATGTATGTTATTTACATACACACAACTATATGAATAACTAAAGTAGGGGCAGCTAGATGGTTCAGTGGATAGAGCACCAGCCTTGAAATCAGAAAGACCTGAGTTCAAATCAGAGCTCAAGACACTTAGCACTTCCTAGCTGTGTGACTGTGGGTAAAGTCCCCAATTACCTCAGCAATAAATAAATAAAATGAATAACTTAAATAAAGTTTCTTAAACTGCTTCACCCCAGTGACACTAGAGAGATGTAGGTTCACCTGATTTTATGCTGAAATGGGGTTTGGAGCATATACTTTCCCCCCATCTTCTAGATTTGTCCTCTACTACTAAATTCTTTCTAACTCTGAGGCTCATTCTCTAGGCTTGTAGATGGATGAGTGGCTCCAGACTGACCAGAAGCTGCTAGGCAGGATGCAAAGCCAGAAAACCTCTGCCTTCAGGCCAGCGTTAGTCTCAAAACACCAGGTAGGAGACTCCCCTTAAGGAGTCATCAAGACTTCTTGATCAGCCCAAATTATAGGTTTTGCTTTTCAAGGGAGGAGATGATCACTTTTTTATAAGCATTCCAATAGGGTTCTTATTTTTTTTTTTAATTATATGACAAATACAATACATGTATACATATCCATACAGTTATCTTACTGCACAAGAAACATCAGATCTAGAAAGAGAAGAAGAAAAAAAAAACAACCTAAGAAGGAAAACAGAATGCATGGAAATATTCACAGAAAGCATTAAAATGCTGTGTTGTGGTTCACTCTCAGTTCCCACAGGCCTCTCTCTGGATGTATATGACTATCTTCATCGCAGCACAACTGGTTTGAATCACATCATTGTTGAAGAGAACCATGTCCATCAAAATTGATCGTCATATAGTCTTGTTGCTGTGTATAATGTTCTCCTGGTTCTGCTGATTTCACTCAGCATCAGTTCATGCAAGTCTCTCCAATCCTCTCTGAAATCCTCCTGTTGGTCATTTCTTACAGAACAATAATATTCCATAACATTCATATACCATAATTTATTCAGCCATTCTCCAATTGATGGGCATCTTTTCAATTTCCAGTTTCTTGCCACTACAAAAAGGGCTGCCACAAACATTTTTGCACATGTGGGTCCCTTTCCCTCCTTCAAAATCTCTTTGGGATATAGGCCCAGTAGAAACACTGCTGGGTCAAAGGGTATGCACTGTTTGATAACTCTTTGAGCATAGCTCCAAATTGCTCTCCAGAATGGTTGGATCCATTCACAGTTCCACCAACAATGTATCAGTGTCCCAGTTTTCCCACATCCCCTCCAACAGCTATCATTATCATTTCCTGTCATTTTAGCCAATCTGACAGGTGTGTAGTGGTATCTCAGAGTTGTCTTAATTTGCATTTCTCTGATCAATAGTGACTTGGAGCACCTTTTCATGTGACCGGAAATAGTTTCAATTTCTTCGTCTGAAAATTGTCTGTTCATATCTTTTGACCATTTGTCAATTGGAGAATGGCTTGAATTCTTATATATTTGAGTCAATTCTCTATATATTTTAGAAATGAGGCCTTTATCAGAACCTTTGGATGTAAAAATATTTTCCCAGTTTACTGCTACCCTTCTAATCTTGTCTGCATTCATTTTGTTTGTACAAAAACTTTTCAACTTGATATAGTCAAACTTATCTATTTTGTGATTAATGATGACCTCTAGTTCTTCTTTGGTCACAAATTCCTTCCCCCTCCACAGGTCTGAGAGGTAAACCATCCTACATTGTTCTAATTTGTTTATAATATCATTCTTTATGCCTAGATCATGAATCCATTTTGACCTTATCTTGGTATATGGTGTTAAGTGTGGGTCAATGCCTAATTTCTTCCAGACTAGTTTCCAATTATCCCAGCAGTTTTTGTCAAATAGTGAGTTTTTATCCCAAAAACAGGGGTCTTTGGGTTTGTCAAACACTAGATTACAATTGCCATTGAGTATTTTGTCCTGTGAACCTAACCTATTCCACTGATCCACTACTCTATTTCTTATCCAGTACCAAATGGTTTTGGTGACCACTGCTTTATAATATAGTTTTAGATCTGGTGAAGCTAGGCCATAGGGTTCTTATTTGAAAAAACAAAATGTGTTCTCTTAGGACATTTACTACCTCATCCCAGTACTCTCGTGTTCTCTTCTAGAAGGATCCTCCTCTTCTCCTATCCTCTCTTACCAAGAATACATTAAAATTTTAGCTGGATTGGGTCTCAGATTTTTACTGAAATTAAGTTTCATTTTAGTTGAAAGGCTGAAGCCAGGGCCCTGGGAACTTTGCAAGCCTACACCTTAGCTTCCAAAAGAAGGATGATGTTCTCATACTATTCTTATGGAAAAGATAAAAATTGGGATCTAGATAATAGTACAACTGGGTGGATTAATTTAGAATTAGTTAAGTGACTAGATCCAAAGGGTAGTTGTTAATGATTCAACTTGCAAAGGAGATCCTTAGTGGCCAGAGATCTGCACTTAGCCTATGCTAGCATTTTTATCAGTGATTTGGGTAAAAGCAAGGAAGAGCATGCTTATGAAATATGCAAATGATATAAATCTGAGAAACAGAGCTAACATATTAGAGCAGGACTTCTTAAACTTTTTCTTCTCATAATCCCTTTTCACCAGAGAAATTTTTATAGGACCCCAGGCATATACAATAAATATACAAATCAAACATTTACTAATAAGTCATAAGAAATTTATTTTAAAATAATTCTTTGGTATATATATATATATATATATATATATACGCATATATATATATATATATATATATAAAATTTTATCCATTTAGTAAAGATGAAAGCAAATTTGCATACTATTGAGAAGCTTTGTTTTATTTTTACATAAAGAATTATATCATGGGGGTAGTTAAGTGGTACAGTGGAAAGAGCATCAGTCTTGAAGTCAGGAGGACCTGAGTTCAAATCTGGTCTCAGACACTTAACATTCCCTAGCTGTGTGACACTGGGCAAGTCACAACCTCAATTGCCTCAGCAAAAAGCAAAAAAAAAAAATTGTATCATGATGGAAGATTTGATACCTTTTACTGTTACTAAATTAGTCACATGACCCTATGTGGAGTCACAACTGACAGTTTAAGAAGCTTTATGTTAGAGGACACATTTGAGGTATAAAAAGTTCTTGGCTTGAATACAATGAAATTTATTAGGGATAAATGCCTTCTTACACTTTAAAAAATCAACTTGATTTGGATAGTGTGGCTAGATAGCCATTTCTATCAAGAAAGATCTGGGGACTTTGGGGGTCAGAAAGCTCAATATAACTTAACAATGGGGCAGCTAGATGATGCAGTAGGCAGAATACCAGTCCTGAAGTCAGGAGGTCCTGAGTTCAAATTTGTCCTCAAACACTTAGCACTTCCTATCTGTGTGACCCTGCCAAGTCACTTAATCCCAATTGCCTCAGCAAAAATGTGTGTGTGTGTGTGTGTGTGTGTGTGTGTGTGTGTGTGTGCTCCGTGCTAACAATATAGTGGGAAATGGCCCCTAGGAAAGTTGACAATCATTAAGATGCATTAGGAAGGATAGGACATCTAGGAGTAGGAAAGTGTGGTATCAATGGATTTATCCTGGTTAAATCCCATCATACACATGAATTTTCAGGTACCATGATTTAGGAAAGGCAATAATAAGCTAAAATGTTCAGAGAAAGACAACCAGGGCCTTGAGTTCATGCTGCAGAAAGATCATTTGAAGGAAGTAGGGAATTTTAGCCTAAAGAAAATATAGGTGGAATAATGTGATATCTCTCTTCAAGTATTTATGTGAAGGGGTGGCACGTGGAAGGATTAGACTTGTTTAGCTTAGCCCTGAAAGCAGAATTAGTAACAATGGGAAGACATTTAGTCTTGGTTTAAGGAAAAGCTTCCTAACAATCAGCCATCCAAAAATAGAATGGGTACCTTGAGAGATAAAGTAGACAAGATCTTCAAGCAAAGGTTGGGTGGTCCCTTGTCAAACATGTTGTAAAAGAGATTCTTGTTCCCATATGGGCTAGGCTAGATTGTCTGTTCCACCTCTGAGAACCTGAGAACACACATTTAGCCAATTTGGATTTAAACTCAATGGACTGGAGTTCAAATACTCTCTCTACCCGACTAACTAAGGCAAGTCACCTTCCCTCTTTGGGCTTCAGTTCTCTCATATAAAACAAGAGTTGACCTAGATGATCTTTAGGTTTTTTTCCATCTCCCAATATATGATTCTAAGATCCTAAGACAAAATACCACATTGATGAGTTCTCCCTGACTATGCTAACTCTTCTGTAAAATGAAGGATTGGAATAGATTATCACTGAGGTTCCTACCACCTCTGATCCTGCAGTTCTGTGGTCTTAGGAGCATTCCAGGATGTAAAAAACAAAAGTCCTCATTTTTCTACAACTCTCTCTAAAATTCTGTAGCACTACTGTCAACATCATTCATTTGGACATACTATTTAGGACTCTTAAGCATTCTATTTATTTCTTATCTCACCCAACCAAAAAGTAACCTTAAGTATAGGGATCATGTTTTACACTTATTTAAGACTACCCATAATAGCTAATATTTATGCCACTTTAAGATTTACCAAGTGTTTTACATATATTATCTCATTTGAGCCTTCCCATAATATTTAATGGTTTTTAAGTCTTTTTTTCAGTCATGATTGACTCTTCATGTTCCCATTTGGAGTTTTCTTGGCAAAGATACTGGAGTGATTTTCTATTTCCTTTGTTAGCTCACTTTACAGATGACAAAACTGAGGCAACAGGGTTTAAGTGACTTGTCCAGGGCCACACAGCTATTGGGGCCAGATTTGAATGCAAGAAGATGAGCCTTTCTGACTCTGGGTCTAATACTCTATCCACTGTGCCATCCAGATGGCCATAATAGGAAACATAAAAAGGCTGTTACATTTTTTAATTAAATCTTTTTATTTTCAAAACATATGCATATATAATTTTCAATATATAAAACTCACCCTTGCAAAACCTTGTGTTCCAAATTTTTCCTCTTCCATCCCCCTACCCATTCCCCTAGATGACAATACAATATATTTTAAACATGTGGAATTCTTCTATGCATATTTCCACAATTATCATGCTGCATAAGAAAAATCAAATCAAAAAGGAAAAAAAAAAATGAGAAAGAAAACAAAATGCAAGCAAACAACAAAAAACAAAGTGAAAATACATGTTGTGATTCACACTCAGTCCTCATAGCCCTCTCTTTGGGTGCAGAGGGTTCTCTCCATCACAAGTCTATTGGAACTGGCCTGAATCATCTCATTGTTGGAAAGAGTCACGTCCATCAGTATTGATCTTTGTATAATCTTCTTGTTGCCATGTACAATGATCTCCCCTTTCTGCTCACTTCAGCATCAGTTCATGCAAGTCTTTCCAGGCCTTTCTGAAATCATCCTGCTGATCATTTCTTATAGAACAATAATACTCCATAACATTCATATACCATAATTTATTCAGCCATTCTCCAATTGATAGGCATCCATTCAGTTTCCAGTTTCTTGCCACTACAAAAAGGGCTGCCACAAACATTCTTGCACATGTGGGTCCTTTTCCCTTTTTTTATTATCTCTTTGGGATACAGGTCCAATAGAGACACTGCTGGATGCACATTTTGATAGCCCTTTGGGAATAGTTCCAAATTGCTCTCCAGAATGGTTCGATCAATTCACAACTCCACCAATAATGTATTAGTGTCCCATTTTTCCCACATCCCTTCCAACATTTGTCATTAGCTTTTCCTGTCATCTTAGCCAATCTGAGAGGTGTGTGGTGGTACCTCAGCTTTATCTTAATTTCCTTTTCTCTGATCAATAGTGATTTAGAGCTTTTTTTATATGTATAAATCAGTTTAATTTCTTTATCTGAAAATTGTCTGTTTATATCCTTTGACCATTTATCAATTGGAGAATGGCTTGAATTCTTATAAATTTGAGTCAATTCTCTACATATTTTAGCAATGAGGAAAAGGCTGTTAAATTAAGCAGAATGGGAAAATGAGTGACTATTCATCAGTTGGAGAGTATATGAATATTATGGAATATTATTGTTCTATAAGAAATGATCAGCAGGATGATTTCAGAAAGGTCTGAAGAGACTTACATGAACTGATGCTAAATGAAGTGAGTAGGACCAAGAGGACATTGTACATAATAATAACACAATTATATGATGATCAACTCTGATAGACATAGCTCTTTTCAACAATGAAGTAGTTTAGGCTAGTTCCAATAGACGTGATGAAAGAGCCTTCTACATTGAGAGAAAGGATTGTGGGAAGTGAATATGGATCAAACAGAATTTTCATCTTTTTTGTTGTTGTTGCTTGCTTTTGGGGTTTTTTTAAATCATTTTTTAATTTAAATTTAAATTTTTTTTTGCTTTTTGTTTTTGCTGAGGCAATTGGGGTTAAGTGACTTGTCCAGGGTCACAACTAGGAAGTACTAAGTATCTGAGACCAGATTTGAACTCACTGTGCCAACTAGCTGCCCCCCCCTTTTTTTTCATCTGATTTTTCTTGTGCAGCAAGATAATTGTGGAAATATGTGTAGAAGAATTATGCATGTTTAACATATACTGGATTGCTTGCTGTCTAAGGGAGAAGGAGGAGGTGGGGAGAGAGGGAGGGAGAAAAATTTGGAATGTAAGGTTTTGCAAGTGTGAATGTTAAAAACTATTTTTGCATGTATTTGAAAATAAAAGGCTATTATTCAAAATTAATTAATTAAACAGAATGAAGGAGCAGACTTTTTGCCTCCGAGAGAGAACAGTAACAGCTAACATTTATGCAGTACTTTAAGGTCTGAAAAGTAATTTACATACATTATTTCATTGGAAAGGGAGAGGTTATAGTTGAGTTCAAAAGCTCTGAAACAGAGAAGCAAAAAATAATGAGCTACCCTCTGCTGTGACTGTGCCACTTACTGAAGCCAAAGATCAGTGGCATGGGAGGAAAGGGAAAGGATTTAAGGTGGGGAAAGCAGAAATGGAATTTCAAATCAATGTGTCAGTAGTGAGGGGAGTGTTAGACTAGGTTGAGGTAATTGTGGAGGGTGAGGTTCTTAAAATCATCACAACTGGGATCTACCACTTGCCTTGATTCTGAAATAACACCCTCCCCACCAGTGTATTATATATACACACACAGAAATATATACCCCAAAATATTTGTAGCAGCACTTTTTAGGCAACAAAGAACTGGTAACAAAATGGATGGCCCAATGACTGGGGAATGAATGAAGTAAGACGTATGAACGTAATGGAATCTTATTGTGCAGTGAGGAATGACAAACATGAGGAATTCAGAGAAATGTGGGAAGATCAGTGTAAAATGATCCAGAATCAAAAAACCAATGTGCATGAATAAAATTGAAAAGATCACTCAAAGGAAATTCAGTTCTGAGCAATGGAAAAATCAAGGTCCTGAAGAAGTTGCAAATAGTAAAACATAACTTCTCTCTCACAGCAAGGGAGGAGATACTGTCTTTTGAATTAAGACAGAATATCATACATATTGTCAGATGTAACTTATTCAGTGGGACATTTTTGGTTTAATTGTTTTTATCAGAAAGGAGAGTTCAGCCCAGGTAGGGGAAGGATCCTGAAACGATACAGACAAAAGGTATCAACAAAATCCATTTAAAATCTTATTAAATAAATTCCACACATATACCAAGATCAGCCCACAGTGCAGTATGTTCACATCCAAAGCCCAGGACTAGAATCTAGGCTCGGTTATCCACAGTGAATAGAAGGGATGTCCACTTCTTGAGAGTTTTGCACATTTGCTCTTGGTCTGCTTAACAAAACCAGCAGTGATCAGAGAAGCAAAAAACTACACAAAAGTCTTGTCTTGGGCTTCAATCACAACAGCATCATCTGCAGGAGCCATACTTGTTTAATTAGTTTAACACAAAGCTGGGGAAGGGCCATTTATGGCATGGTCTTTTTTTTTCCAGTCTGAGAAGTCAACATGTCACTTTTCACAGTCCAAAGATCAAGTCACAGCACAGCAGGAGACAGTCCTTTAGCAAAGAAGGTCACATTCTTGTCCTGTATTTTGTATTGATAAATAAGACTCCGAGTCTGCTCAGCCTTTGGCTGCTGCAATCCCCTCCACAGGATTTTCAACTGCAGAAATAAGGAGGGAGAATGAATGAAGTCACCTTGGGCAGCTTGTTCCTGTCTCTGTTCATCCATCCCTCTAACAACTTTTCCCATACAGCTTCAACCAAAGGTAACTAACATCTCTAAACAAGGGCACTGGGATTTTATATACCACCAGGTGTGTTTTCCTCAGGACACTCTTATTCTAGCAATGTTACCATAAAGGAAATAGCACTATGCAATAACAGAAAGAATTCTGGGTTTAAATCCCTATTCTCCAATATAGTGCCAAAGTAGCCCTTTATTTTCCCCATCCGAAGTAGATGGTCTCTGAGGTCCCTTCCTTCTCTCTATCTGGGCTCCTAGGAACTACATAATAACATCAATCCCACTATTCAGTCACATCACAGAATTACCAGCTTGACCCACTTTATTCACTAGACTTGCTATAAATGGCTTTTGGTTATTTCCAAAAATGAAATCTATACCCTCAAAGAATGGAGATCATCTACCAATGAAGCTCTTCAAAAGAATGATCTGAAGGACATTCAAGTAACTGAATTTTTGAAATTCAGAAAAAATAACTGAAATTGAAAACATTTTTGAATTATAACAAGTATAGCCTCTCAAGGGAACTAAAAGTCAACACTCATATAGTTCAGTGTTTTGGCATGGTGATTTGACCTCTGAAGAATTATATTTGGTATATGTACCGTCATTTCATTCAGTTGTAATCTGCAATCTCCTTCTATCGGAAGGAATGAGCCCTATACCACCACACAATCACCCTAGAAAAGAGACCTTTATTAAAAACCCTTAACTAACCATCATTGCCCAGGTAATACCCACATTACCTGCCCATGAACATCCTTGCAGAATCCAGTGAGCAATCCCTCAGCCCGGAGGATCAAGCTGCTTTGGTGACCAAGAGCATTCATTAGCAATGCATTCTCCTCATCCTCTGTCTTGTCACTGTCATGCACCAAAGCTACCACATTCCCCTAGATCAAAGGGAGCCAATTACTATTAAAGCACCCAAAGGGAAAAGACTTATTTGACTTGACTGCAAAATATGGGAAGAGAAATACATTGAAGCTGGAATCAGAGGTAGAGACCAGGTTGTACAGAGCTTTAAAAGCTAAACAGGAGCTAATCTTTTCCCTTAATATAATGGAAAGACCCTGGAGCTGGCAAAGTAGGGAGGTCACAAGGTCAGATCTGTGCTCAAGGGAAATAACTTTAGTAGCTATGTGTAGGATGTACTGGAGTGGTAAGAGACTAATTATGAGACTGTTGCTGCTCTATCTACTTTATCACCAAGTCTTTCAAAGTACCTTTTGCATTCACCTTCTCTTTTCCATCCTTACCACTATTACTGCAATTCTTTTCTTCCTTAGCTGAAGCCACAATTGTTTCTTTTACAGACTCCAATTCCGTTTCCCTGCTTCTAATCTCTTCCCTCTTTAATTCATCCTGTTTCCAACCATCAGACTAGTCTCCCTAAAATGCTACCCTATTTCATTTATTTCATCAAACCTTTCCTTATGAAGCCCAATGCCTTAGCCTACTCTCGGTCTCTTTTCCAGTTTTGTTTTCCATTTCCTGCATCCTCCACAATATCTCAGATCCAAGTGACCTGCTTTATTCATTGTCCAGTGAATAGACTTTGTACTTTTCTGCTTCTAGGGTTTTGCCTGTGTGAGTACCGTCATCCAGAATGTCTTTCCTTTTGTTTTTTCTTCATAAAATTCTACCCCTCCTTTAAAACCTAGCTCAAATAATACCTCTAACATAAAACCTTCTCTGATTTCCAGTCTAAAGTGATCCTTCTTTTCAACTCCCAGAGCACTTACTGCCTTTATCAATTAATCATCTATTAGCTTGTGATACTTCTATTCTTAGCTCAGAGATACTGAAATAGTATATTATAGTTATTATATTTCACATTTATATTTTATCTTTCCAACTTTACTGAAAGCTCCTAGAAAAAAAGGGCCAACAATTTATATTTCTTTGTATCCCCAAAAACTGTTTTGTACATTGTATGAAGAGACTTAATAACATTTTTATTAATATGAATCTATTATTTCTCAAGTTCTCTTCAAAAAGAGCAACAACTAAGAAAATTACCTTAAAGTTTCTTTTGCTTTTTCTGGGCCTCAATTTGCATTTTATGGAATTCTAGATTCTTACTAGTGAAAGTACTCTTTAAAGGCATCTTTTTAAATATATATATATGTATATATATATATTTGCAGTTAATAGTATTTTATTTTTTCCAATTACATGTGAAAAGTTTTCAATATTCATTTTTGTAATATTTTGAGTTCCAAATTTTTCTCCCTCCCTCCCTTCTTTCTCCTTCCCCAAGAGAGCAAACTGATATAGATTATCCACATTAGTCATATTGTAAACAAAGAATCAGAACAAAAAGAAAAATGTGAAAACAGTACACTTCGATCTGCATTCAGACTCCACAGTTATTTCTCTGGATTTTCCACCGTAAGTCTTTTGGAATTTTTTCAGATTATTGTATTGCTGACAAGATCACTGTAAGATGTTACTGTGTACAATATTACAAGATGTTGTTACTGTATACAATGTTGCAAGATGTTACTATGTATAATATTCAAGATTTTGTTGTTACTATATACAATGTTGTAAGATGTTTTTACTGTGTACAATGTTCTTCTAGTTCTGCTCACTTCACTCAACATGTTCAGGTAATAAATCTATACCCTCAAAGGATGGAGATCATCTACCACAGAGGTTCTTCAAAAGAATAGGTCTGAAGGAAACTCCAGATTTTCCTGAAATCTCCCTGCTCATCATTTCTTATAGAATAATAGTATAACATTACACTCATATACAACTTCTTCAACCATTCCCCAATTGCTAGACATCCCCACAATTTCCAATTCTTTGGATGGCATCTGTTCTAAACTCAGCCTTAAAAGAGGCATCCTTCTTACAATATCCTTACAGACAGTCACCATCTGTGCTTGAAAACTTCCAGGGGCAATGAAGTTACTGTGGGGTTACTTACAGACTACCTGAGAACTGTCTGTCATCATATTATCTTAGGCTCTCCAAATCCAACATGGTGAGGTATAAAAAGATAAAGCTCTTTGTGGCTCTTCACACAGTGAAGAGAAATTTACTCCAGGTAGCACAGAAAAGCCGTCTCTTCTGTATATAACCTCTCCCCCTTATTCCTACCTCTGGACTCTTCAGTTTGTACTTAGGGGATGTCTACATCAAAAGGAGTTGCCAGTTGGTCAGTCTTCTTCTTAGTTTTATGTTAATATACCAAGTACCTGTGGCTCCATTTTCCACTCACTGATGCAGATTAAAACACCAGAGGAGACCACAATGCTCATGAGTGACCATAACAGGAAAAAATGTGTGCCTAATAAATAGCCAACCTTTGGATGACTTGCCTCTTCACATGGAACTAGGCTAGTCTGCAGATAAAACTGACAATTCATCACTGGATACAGTGTGGTAGGTTCTATGACAATTTGTATGCTATTAGTTTAGCTTTTGAAGACTCAGGATCACCTCCATGGCATAATGAGGGATCCAGAGAGGCTTTCAGTGGGGGTTTATAATTAAGCTGACAATTCAATTTAGTGACAACCCATGTAACAACAACAACAAAATATATTATGTGCCTTAGTTCTGTGCTGCCTCCCTCCCTCTTCTAAATTGATGGTAACAAAAGGATATAATGGGGATTGGAGAGAATTATTGTACTGTAATACTGTAAGAATTACACGGTTTTACTTTAGACCATCCAAAACCCATTAATTTTGCTACTATTTTAAATGTAAGAATTCTGCCTTAATGTGCAGTGAGAAGAGTGTCCATTCCAAGAGGAATGAAATCATGTTAATCTTGACATTCTTACAAAAATAAAACAAAAGACAAAAGGAAGCTGAAGCTAAATGGAAAAATGGCTTCTTACAGGTTCTCCTTGAAGAGACAAGTAATGGAGTTGGCAGAATGTACCTTACAGATCTAAAGGCAACAGCAAAAATTGCTTGGGATAGTTGGCAATCTCATATTGTTAAGACTAACAATTAGAGTCTGTGAAAAAACTGAGCTGAAAATAACCAGAGCTTATTTATGCACTGACATCTGCTATAAAGGATAAAGAGACAAAAAAATCCCAAGAACTGAGTAAAAGCCTCCAAATTAAATCAACATCATCTTCAATACTCTAACATCAATGTAAAAATGGGTGATCATGAATAATCAAGAGAAAGAGAACACTGAAAGATATAGAATAGATAATTTTGGTTACATTAAATTAAAGAGATTTTGTACAAATAAATTAGTGTAACAAAGATTACATTACATCACAGGAAAGCAAAAAATTGGGGGGGGGGGAATTTTATAGCCAGTTTCTCAAATAAAAGTTTCATATATAGAAATTTGAGTCAAATATGTAAGAATATTTATCATTCCCCAACTGAAAAATGGTCAAAGAATATGAACAGGCACAGTTTTTGGAAGAAGAAATCAAATCACACATAGTCATATGAACAAATGCTCTAAATCATTATTGATCAGAGAAATGCAAATTAAAACAATTCTAAAGTACCATCTCATACCTGTCAGACTGAGCAAAAAGATAGGGAAATATTAAAGGGGATGTAGAAAAACTGGAATACTAATACACTGCTGGAATTGGTCACTAACACACTGGTGGAATGGTGAACTAATCCAACCATTTTGGAGAGCAATTTGAAATTATGCCCAAAGAATTGTGAAACTGTACATCCTGTACCCCAGCAATATTACTTTTGGTCTGTTTCCCAAATTAGGGGAAAAGGAAAAGAACCTTTATGTTCTAGAACATTTATAGCAGCTCTGTTTGTGAGAGCAAAGAACTAAAAAATGAGGGAACACCTATCAGCGGGGAACAGCTAAATAAATTGTGGTATATGACTGTGATGGAATACTACTTGTGTTGTGAGAAAAGATGAACAGGTTGGTTTAGAAAGACAAGGAAAGATTGCATGAAATAATGCAGTAAGAAACAAGCAAAACCAAGAGCACATTGTATATTCTAACAGCAATACTGTTTAAAGTGGAACTGTGAATAAGTAAGTTATTCTGAGTAATATGAACATTCAAATCAACCACAAAGAATTTATGAAAGAAAAGGCTATCCATTTCCAAAGAAAGAACTGATATGTGGAAGTATATATTATATGGTTCCAGATATACATACATACACATATATTTGATATATCCTACACACACATATATGATATACATATATTCATATGTATGCAAATATAAAAATCTTTGCTAAGTGCAGGGTTGGGAAGAAGGAAAAGATGTAACAGAAAAATAATTTTTTTTGAAAGTGAGTAATAATTCTCTACAGGTATGGAGAAAGAAAATGAAATGTCAAATGTGGGGAACAAAAAATAGGACAGTTTGCCTAGAACATGAGATATATAAAGGGGAATTTTGTGAAATAAGGAAGAAATCATCATGTCTACTTCCCCTATTATAGCAGAAGAGGGGATTACAAGGCCAGACTACTGAAGACACTCTTCTTCAACTGCTTTTTGTTATTTCAAAGATGGCCTTAATCAGGGGTGGGAAGAGCTGAAGAGTTGGGCTGAAAAGCAGACACATTTCAGAGCATCAGTACAACACTCCTTAAAAAGAAAAGAACTAAGGCGGTTTTGAAAGGCAAGCTGGATGCCAAATTGTAAAGGGCTTTCCATGCCAGGCTCTCTGGAGAGCCCCTCAAAGTTAGAGCCGCAGAGGGACTCTTGTGGGAGCTGCCTGGGGAGCACAGCTGCAGTCGAGAAGGCCTAGAAGCCAGGGCAACTCAGGCCTTGGAGTAAGAGGGCAGAAAGAGCTGGTCTGTGGCTCTAGAGGCTGCCTCCCAGAAGTAAGATCCGGCAACTGACTGACTGAGGTGGGGGGAGGTTGTGACCCTGTGAATGAGGTGATCAAACCCCTTTACAGAAAAGGGCAGCCCTGGGGGAGGGGCCGGCTGGGAGCAAAGATGGATTCCTCAAGAGCCTGGTCCCATGCCAGTGGCCAGAAGCTGCAAAGGGCAAAGTGCCGCCGGCTCTGGAAGGGGCCTCTACTTTTCAGGCCCTAAAGATAACAGTTGTCAATAAGGTCATTCAGGAAACAAAAGTACCTTCAACTGGCAGCAGACAGTGGCTCTACAGGACTGGATGAAGTCCAAAACAGCCACTGCTCGCACCCCCAGACTGAGCAGGACACTCAGGTCATCCACCAAAAGCACCGGGAACTTCCACGAAGCAGCATCACCATTAGCTGAGGGGGTCAGAGCTTTGTGCACCAACTCACACAAGGACTTCAGATCCGTGCCAGATTCCCTGGAAACGAGGAACCCAAACCCCCAAAACAAAACCCGGTAAGTTAGTCCATTCATCTGTGCAGTCAGTATCCTTGAGCGCCTACTCTGTGCTACACATAATGGGGGGGCTGAGAGCCTCTTCCATCAGAAGCCTGCAGTTAAATCAGAGAGAGAACACATCTGAGAAACTAAACACACACAAAATAGTAACAGATGGTAACAAAGCGATGCCCGAGGCAGAGTATGGATGACTACAGCACAAGCACTATGAGTTTCTAAAAGATCCAGGTCCTTGAGAGTTGAGGTGGTTGGGGGAGGTTCCAGAGGTAGAAGGAACTGGAATGGGCTTTAAATGACAAGTTATTCTCCCCCAAGTCCAATTTAAACCCAACCAAAATATGATCCAAAAGCTAACCTAGAGGTAAGAGGTCTGTATCATTCTATAGGAATATACACAGACTTAACCAAGCAGGTGAGAGCTCAGAAACTCCTAATCCTAATTCACTGAAGGACCTGCCTATGGCAGGACTCAGTGATTATGGGATTCAGAGCTGAAGGGACCACAGAGACCACCTCATCCAAATTCTTGTTTTATAGTTAAGACCCAGGGAGGAGAGATCTGCCCTTAGTGAAACAAGTCTCACTCCAAAGTCACTGCTCTTTGTCTGATCCTGCTCTACCCAGGGTATTTCCCCAAAATGACCAATGAGTAAACTGGCACCCAGAGGTAAGAGGACTTAGTTACCCCTGACCCGAAGCTGCCTGACCCAAAGTCCTGTGGGACTGAATTATACCACATCAGTGACCACGAGAAACGAACCTCATCCCCTGGCTCCTTGGTCTTCATTTAGTAAAATGAGAATGCTACCTATGAAGGCCCCAAGAGAAAAATCAAACAGAGGAGTCTGCAAAATTAAAAATGGCAGAGAATCAGCTGGTAGAAACTTCCATTCATTCATTCAATATGGGTATACTGGCTTCTAAAGAAAAAGCAAAATAACAGTACATCCTCTGATGTCCTCCTCTTTAAGAGGATACAAATATCCTTGGGAAAGACCCAGTTCTCTCCCTTTCTAAGACATCTAAGATAATGCTCTTCAGCCTAGAGGGGCCCAACCACCAATGGACATAAAATGGATCTATGGAGTATCTGGGCTCACAGGACAATGTAGTCATCAGTATACTCTTAAATCTCAGAACATCTAGTGGCAACCTGAGGAGTTTGAAAGAAGTAGAATAACAAAAGGCAAGAGGCCAGTCAGAAGTGCCTCAGCCAGATAATACAGTACAGATTGTGGAAGGACCTATTCCTATTCACAGAACCTCACCCCCTTGCCAAAATGAACCACTCACCATCCCCCCCAAACAGTCCAGGACTTGTCCAGTCTTCCTTGTCATAAAATCTAGACAAGGACAGATTATTTCATTGCCCCACTCAAAGACCTCCAATGGCTGCCCACTACTCTTTTAAGAGGATGAGTCTCCCACAATTGGATTCCAACTAACCTTGCCAGCCTTGCTTCACTCTGCTCTGTTTCACCTATTCAAGCCTTTCCTGTTCTATCTGTTTATATTAACTGTTAGGTACCTATTTATGATTTGTTTCCTCTCCCACCAGAATGTAAACTCCTTGAGGACAGAGCTCCCACAAGCTTTTCATATTTAAAAAGTTTTACGTTCTGAACTAAAACACCAAATAAAACAAGCATTTCCATACTCAGAGTCAACAAGCATTATCTGTAGATCTCTATTGTGTTCAGCTAGCTTTTCTATTTATGTCTTGTTAACTACATAAGAAGTTCAGTCTTTCATTTTCAAAGTTGACCCACTTGTCTATGGTTCTTTTTGTTCTTCCTTCCGTCCCTCAACTTTTTCTCTTTTCTTGTATCCTCTTTCGTAGCACAGTGACTGGCCTAGAGTAAGCACTTAATTTTTGTTTATTGATTTATTGTTGATTTAAATACTGTCAAACATCCAAACTGAATGACTAGGGGATGAAAGTTTTTCCTAAAGGAAATGTCATTCCTGAGTGTCACTGAATAAGTCAAACCACAACTGGGTACCCCCATCACTTCCATCACAATTCTTATCAGAACAGGTTTCTCCAGGTGAAATCAGGTTTCAATGAACAAAAAGGCGGCACCATCACATGACTGGAAAAGTAGGCAGAACAACAGTAAGAGCAGCAGCTGATGCCAAGCAATCCATACCCCGGGCAAAGAAGAACTTAGCAACGACCCACCTCCCAATGCCAAGAATTTGCACATTAGGGTTAAGCTAAGATCATTAACCTGATAAACTTGAGGGTGTTTGGCTGTTCCTCTGACCCAAAGAGGATTTCAACAGTGGACTTCAGGCCTTCCAGGAATACCAGCTGTCCCCGATCTCGGGCAGCGATCAGATTGACTCCCTATGATGATAATAATAATTAAAAAAAAAAAAAAAAAAAAAAGGATGATGGGGATCATCCATACAAACAGTTCTGAAACTGATGGCTACTCAGAGAGTGACTTTTATCCAACATTCTAAAGCACTTGGGGAATACAGTTACAAGAGCCTCTATAATGGGAGGAGGCAGGAAGCTGACTCTGTGGCACAGCTGGGTCTATAAATCTACTTTATATATTATTTTCTTGCTGATTTATATAAGCGGAGGAACAGAAGTGATTTGGAAATGGATATAGAAAAAGAATGCTGTATAACAGGAAGTTGTAGATGAATCATTTAATAAGCCAATAAGCAAATAATCCAGTCAGTTTATGACGCAATTTTACTTTGTATTTTGTACCAATCTTTGGAGAGGGACATAATTTTTTCATCATTATACTTCCATTCTATAGTTCCCAAGCACACCATCTGGCCCTCTCTCTGATCATTATGAAGGACTGAGAAGTCATTGAGTCCAGCTCCCTCCCATTTTGGAGAAGGTCTGACGGGTAGGAAGAGGTGGTTCATTTCTTGGGCCTATTGCAGGGGCTCTTCCCTCTTACTCCTACTCCACTTCAGCTCAAGCGCTCTCTCTTCCAAAAGGTCATTTCTATGTGTGTATGTGTGTTCTATATTTTCTTACCTAGAAGATGCTGTATTTCCCTAGTTGAATGTAAGCTCCTGCAGGCTAGACACTATCTCACTCTGATATGTAACTTTTCTATGGCTCCCCATTGCTTACCAAATAAAGCCCAAATTCTCTACCCCGGCACTCAGGCCATCCACCATTCTGGAGTCTCCTCAACCTTCTCTCCCACTGCTTCCTTACATGAACAAATCCATGATGCACATTCCCACTTCAGAACCTTTGCTCGGTCACTGGCCTAAAACAGATTATTCTGCCCCCTCTTCAGCATTGTCTCAAATGAAACTTCTTTCAAAGCTTGGCTTGAATCCAACCTCCTCTGTGAAACCTCCAACTAACTCAATCTTTAGTGTTTTCTCTCATCACTGAAACCCTATGATGCTATACTACTCATGTGGTTATTAGCAAAAGGTGCCATATTTATGTCCATTCTTTCTCACAAATTAGGTTAGAATATATGAGCAACATGGACAAAAACCAAATGGGATGAGATTATAAACTATACTATCAAAAAAATATCTATATGAATGCAATTACTTATCCACTGAAGCATCTGAATATGTTGCTTGTTATTATTAGGGTTTGTATACATCCTCAACTAGATGACAAATTCCTAGGAGGCGACGTTTCTCTCCTTCCTTCTTTCCTTCCTTTCCTCCTTTCCCTCTCCCCTCCCCTACTCTTTGTCTTCCTGTCTCTGTCTTCCTTCCTCTTCTTCCCCTCTTGCTGATGGGTATACATACATACATACATACACACACACACACACACACACACACACACACACACACGTAAAATACTTACCAGCTTTTGACCTACAATATTATAATGACTGAAGGACTGAAGAAGAGCCACAAAACAAACCTTACAGTTAGCTGAAAAATAAAATAAATTCATCATTAGTAAATTTGGAGGCCAAAAACTATCTCACTGATATATAACCTTTCAATAGCTATCAAATAAAGTCCAAATTCTCTAGCCTAACATTATACATTTTATTTGTAACACTAGAAATCAACAAAAATTACACTAAAAATGACACACTGACAAGAGCATTCAGTACCTGAGCATATCCTTTGAGACTGAAAGTCTAGCATTGAGAAGTAATTGCTAGCAAGGACACCTGGATTTTATTTTGAACTCTACTAAAGACTCCATCCACCACTAACTCAAGTTTCTCCCTCTGTTGTGCCATTCTAATTTCACTTGCTGAATAGAAAAAAAATATATATTTCTTCTCATTCAATTCTTTCACAGGAGAGCTAAAAAGACTAAGATCTCTCTTATCTTAGCTTCTTTAAGGAAAAAAAAAAATGAATCCAAATACTATGACTCTTAGTTTTAATTGCAGGAGGCTGTGTGGGTTTGGAGAGAATAATGCCTTCATTTACCCAATACTTCTTTTCCAGGGAGAAGGTTCACACCCAGTATCTCCCCAGGAGGTAAGATTCTGAGTGATGTGATCAAAGAATCAGGGACTCCACAAGACAGTTCTGAACTTGGGGTTGAGAAGATAAGGGTTCAAATCCCATTTCAAGTAGCTGAGTTATCTTGGGCAAGTCACTTACCCTTCATGTACCTCAGTCTTCCCCATTTCTATAAAATGAAAAGCTTTAATATCCTGGAGGGTCCCTTCCAGCTCAAAAACTCTATGATTCACAACTGGAAATGATCTGGAGGGTCATTTAGTTCAGTGTTTTACAGATAAAGAGATGGAATGACTTGTCCAGCATCTGGCAGTCAGGACCTCAGTGCTCTATCACCTTGCCAGGCCTTGCTTTCTGATGTGGGATGACCTTCCTCTCTCTTGTGAATCCCCCTTCTGCTCACATTGGGATCATTGTCCCAGCAGAGGCAGGTCTGGTCAGTCCAGAACTTTGTGCTTCAGGACCAGACTTGCTTTAGGGTGTGACAGCAGCTTCCTAGAGGACCTCACCCTCTACCTCTGAATCTCTTTCCTCCTGGATAAAGTCAGAATAATAATGATGATGTCTGCACTGACTCCAGGCTCCATGAGGCACTTTCCCACACATTCCAGAACTGTGTGCTGTTATCATGCAAGGTCAAGCCCCAAACCTGGCCATTGGGAGGATAAATGAAGATACATGTGAAATTTACTCTCTGTAGGAAAAGTATTATTTAAATTCAAGTTGATCTTTTAAGAACTCCTTAAATCAATATATCTTTTTAGGACAAGAACTGACAGTGATACTACTTAAAACTTTATTTTCCAAAGAAGATATAGATACTGTGGAGATCTTGGCCTTCCTCTCAGTATCTCCTGGGAAAGAAGTGGAAGAAGAAGTTTTGTTTTGCTGTATTCTATTCCACAAAGGAAATCAGACCCTACATTCTCGATAATTCCCTTGGTCATTAGATTCAGCTCCTTGACCTGAAGTTTGCTTTGACCTTCCTCTTGCTTCACCTTTGCCTTGCCTATCTGGATTTCCAGGTTGTTGCCACCTAAGAATTCCTCTTGCTCACTGTCTGGCTCTGGGGCACTGAAAGTAAAGAAGCCAGGAGTCAGGGAAGGAAAAGGTACAGCCACACCCATTTTACAGATATGCAGAGCAGTCTAAGGCTATATAGGCAATCAGGAGTAGAGCCAGGCCTGACTCTATGACCCACGTTCTCTTTTCGGGTGCTCTTTCCTACCATCGAGGAATTTATGTCAAAAAAAATTAAGCTGGTGACCAAACTTCTGGTTGCCCAGAAAATTGTCCTCTAGCTTCTCAGACAAAAACTGAAACGCCCCACCACAACTACACCTGTTTATCTGGACACTTTTCAAAGGGCACCTCATTTCCCAGATGAGGACAATTAAGCCAGAAAGGACTCTGTCTGTGGGTGTCTGTTCCCAGGCTGCATGCTACCATACCTTTGAGGTAAAAGGAGAGGAAGTGGTGCACGAGGAAGCTCCCATCGGTCTTGTTATCGCAGAGGAGAGTAAATGTCCCCTTAAAAATACAAAAAGATTAACAAGTCTGGGGGGAGGGGAAGGCAACAGGTGACCAAGTTTGAAAGGTCAAATAATAATTTTATCTCCTCTAACTTTCGATACTTAATGGTTATTTTAAAATACACACATCCTCTAAATTATAAAAAGTGACAGGAAATAAAACAGTGATATAGCAAATCAAAAAGGACAAACAGCCATGGATCAGCCTTCCCCCAAATCCCATCCACTGAACTATTCCCTGCCCCTCCTCTCTTTTGCATGTATCTGCTTATGGTGTTTCCTAATTTTACAATTCTTCCTCCACCCTTCCCCCTTCTTCGGTTAATTCCTAACCTTCCTTGAAAGCTAACTCAAAGATATCAGAAATCAAGCATCTGGTAAATGCCTGCTGGGTGCCAGGTAGTATGCTAGGCAATGGTGTGTGTGTGTGTGTGTGTGTGTGTGTGTGTAAAATTTACATACACAAACATACAGAGTACACAGTACACACTTATGGGACAACATATATGCATCTCCATTTATGAGGTAGTTAAGTGGCTCAGCAGGGTAAGGAAAACCTGAGTTCAAATCCTACCTTAGACACCTACTAACTGTGATCCTAGGCAAGTTTCTGCCTCAGTTTCCCTATATGTAAGATTGCCCCTTAGGACAACAGAGAGAAAGCCAGGTTGGCGATCAGGGGAGGAACAAACCACAGAATCCCTTCCTTCCTCTCAAATACCTGTTCTAGGTGACACTGGAAAAGAGTCGGCATACATGCCGGGACATGGGGAGCTGATTGGTGAATCATCCCGGGCGGCTGGGACCTGTTCGGTGGGACGAAGAAAGATCGTGGGGGCCTTTTGGCCAGAAGCCAGAATGGGCTAAAACAAGTGTCTCTTGGTTAAACTTCTATTCCGTACAGGGCTCAGGAAGCCTTCTCCATCCCATCCCCCACTTGGTGACCACTTTTGCCTCTGAGCTCCAGCAGGCTTCAAGTTAGCACCGTGTGTATACCTCTCTCAGACACTAGTGGTGTATAATCTTGTGTTACAAGACAAAAGACAAAGATGTGAAGTCTATTAAAACTGTCCTGGTGACAGATTAGGAAGCTTCAAGGTTTTACAAAGCACAACAATACTGTGGGGCAGGCAATGCAAGAATGATTCAAATCATTTTTAGCGAGCGTTAAGTTCCTATCTACTTAGTGTAAGTAATGGTACAGGAGGAGACCAGGAAGGGGACAGGCGCTGGAAAGCCTAAAACCGAACAGCACCTGCCCTCCAGGAGCTTACATTCTACCAGGGGGAACAACAGGCACACATCTAAGCAATTGCTATTTAACAGAAGGAAAACCTTGGAACTCCGCTTGCCCAGGGCCAAAGAGTCCACATTGGAACCCACATCTCCACTCTCTGATCACTTGTTTAAAACGCAAACAACAAAAACACTTCGGTAACTTAGAAAATTACTACTCAGCATGGTTCTTGCTCCACAAGGAGCCTTCAAATACAGTCCTGTTCTAAAGAGAAGAATGCCTCTTCCCAAGAAATACTCATAAAAGATCTTGCATTCTTTAAGCCTGTGTAATTTCCCAGTAAGCTACAAATCCCGGGTGGCTTGCCAATCACTATTTTCCCTTCCGGCACCAGGAGCAAAGCCCCCTGGGAGATGTAGTGCAACAAGTTCGGAGCAACAGCGAGGCGTGTCGGGATTTCCCGCTCCGTTTCTTCCTTACCTGCTCTGGCTTCTCAAGACTGACTTTCAGCAAGTTATTGAGCTCAGGGAACATCCCGAGCCTTGGCGTTGGAAGTGGTCAGGCCTTAAGTGTGTAGAATAAAGCAGCTGCAGAGGCCTCAAAAAATACCTAGAGACAAGGCCGGAACACACGCTTTCATAGTCCTGGAAATTGCATGAAAGGAATGCGCATGCGTACGCACTTTGAAGCGCATGCGCTGCTGATCCCTTGTAACTCCGACTCTGTACAATCCCACAAACTCCGTTAAAGAGATTTGACTGGTCCTGTTATCTAAACCAGGGAAGGAAAAATCAAAGAAAGAGACCTGTATGGGCTAGTGTCGTTAGTGAATATTGATTCAAAAAATTAAATTCTGGCAAAATAATAGCTACTCCTGATATAGTTCGTTAAACTTGCGTGAATTCACTCCTTTGATTTCCGCACACACATACTCCATAACCCTCTAAGGCAGATGCTGTTATTCCGAATTTACAGTAGAAATACAGGATGCGGAGAAAGGTTAAGTGACTTAAGTGTCGCTGCAGTCCGAGGCCGAATTCATTCAAGGCGACCTTCGAGCCACCTAGAGGCCTCGAGAAGATTGGCACTTTGTTCAAAATGCTATCAAGTTGGATTTAAACCAGGAGTGAAAGGTTCAACATTAGGAAAATTATAAATATAGTTAATATTTTGTCATTTTGATCATTTATTCCATTCACTTCTCCTATAAGCTGCCGTTGAATGGAGCTAGAGAAGACCTTGAAACTCTGATGTATTGGGTCCAGTACAAATTTGTGTCTCTTGGACCCTCGCCATATCAAGGCAATATTTTTTTTTACAGCTTCCCAGAGTCAATTCACTGTCGAACTCACCACAGTGACTATTGGAAACTGTTGGAAATATTCCCAGACCTACACCCATCCTCTAACTTGAGGACCTACATTGGAAAAAATAGAAGTCATTCACTGAAGAATCAGCCTTCTCCCCTCTTCCATATATTCCATCCTTCAGACATATTTCTCAACTGTCTTTTCTGTCTCACGTGAAGAAGTGGCTCTTCTTGGGCAAGCAAAATCCTTCAATTACATCTTTGATCCCTTTCTATTCTGTCTTCTCCAACACATTACTACCACTCTCATTCCTACTCTCTCACTAATCTTCAAATTTTCTTCATTTATTGATTCTTCCCTACTGCCTAAAGACATGTTCATGTTTCTGCTAATTTTTAAAAATTTTCATTTGATAGGCAATTTTAAAAGACTTTATAACTTATGACAATCCATAAATCCAGAGAACTGAAGATGAAACATACCACCCACCTCCTGGCAGAGAAATGATAGACTGAAATTGCAAAATGGGACATATATTTTTGGATATGGTTGGTATGGAAATTCGTTTTGCATTTTTGTCATAAAGATTTAATTTTTGGTTTTTTTCATTGTTTACATGGGGAAAGGAGTTGAGGAAGGGAAAGGTAATAAATGTTTTAAAAATGAATTCAAAATAAAAGAACTTCACCTAACATATCTATCATTGCTAGCTACAATCCTCAATAGGCAATAAACATTTATTAAGTGCTTACTCTGCGCCAATTGTGCACATAGGTCCTTTTCCCTTTTTTATGATATCTTTAGGATCCAGGTCCAGTAGAGACACTGGTGGGTCAGAGGGTATGCACAGTTTGATAGCCCTTTGTACATAGTTCCAAATTGCTCTCCAGAATGGTTGGATCAGTTCACAACTCCACCAGTCAGTGTCCCAGTTTTTTTCACATCTCCTCCAGCATTCATCATTATCTTTTCCTGCCATTTTAGCCAATCTGAGAGGTATGAAATGATATCTCAGAATTGTCTTAATTTGCATTTCTCTGATCAACAATGATTTAGAGGATTTTTTCATATGAATACAAATGGTTTTAATTTCTTTGTCTAAAAATTGTTCATATCCTTTGACCATTTATCAATTGGAGAATGTCTTGAACTCTTATAAATTTGAATAAATTCTCTATATATTTTAGAAATGAGAAGAAGGCTGTTAAATTAAACAGAATGGGAAAGTGAGCGGTTGTCCATCATTTTGGAGAATGGCTGAATAAATTATTGTATACGAATGTTATGAAATATTATTCCACTATAAGAAATTATCAACAGGATGATTTCAGAGAGGCTTAGAGAGACTTGCATGAACTGATGCTAAATGAAATGAGTTGAACCAAGAGAACGTTGTGCACAGCAACAGCAAGATCATACAATGATGAATTCTGATGGACATTGCTCTTTTCAACAATGAAATGATTCAGATCAGTTCCAATGGTCTTGTGATGAAGAGAGCCATCTGCACTTAGAGAGAGGACTATGGGGACTTAGTGTGGATCACAACATAGTATTTTCACCTTTTTTTTTATTATTACTGTTTGCTTGCTTTTTGTTTTCTTTCTCATTTTTTTCCCCTTTTTGACCTGATTTTTCTTATGCAGCATAATAATTGTGGAAATGTGTATAGAAGCATTGCATATGTTTAACATATTGGATTACTTGCTGTGTAGGAGAGGGAGTAGAGGGAAAGGAAAAAAAAATTGGAGCATAAGTTTTGCAAAGGTGAATTGTTGGAAATTATGTTTTGAAAATAAGAAACTTTAAGAAAAAAAACAATCAAACAAAGTTATGTCAGGCACTGTACTAAGTGTTGGGGACATAAATGCAAAAGTAAAAACATTTCTTGCCCTCAAGGAGCTTACATTCTATTGGAGTACACAAATGTATATATGTATATATGCACACAAAGGAGAATGGTGGTTAGAGAGGGACACTGGCTAGAGTGATGAATGGGAATGTAGTGAGGACAACATTCCATCTAAAAACTATGGTAAAAATAAAGCATCTTTACTGTCTCTTTACCTACTCTCTTCTCAGTTCCTTTTAATTCTACTTGTCCCATCACTCTCTTCAAATTGCTCTACCAAATGTGATTTCCAAATGATTTCCTAAATGTCAAATTAAATAGCCTCCCCTCCCAAATCCTATCTTCCTTTACTTCTCCACCATCTCTTAAATTTATCATTTTCTTTCTATTTCCACTGTCACCCTTCCCCCCGGTATATATCTGCTGTTTGCCTAGATAATAGCTTTGCAACAGGCTTTCTTCCTGTCTTTTTCACCTGCAATACATCTTTAGTTTGCTACAAGATTAATCTTCCTTTGAAATAGATTTGATCATGTCACTGCTGAAAAAATAGTGGCTTCCTAATTCAACCTCCTTTGTCTGGCATTCAAGGTTTGCCATAATTTGATACTACCCTGATTTTTCTAGTCTTATCTCAAATTAGTCTTTTCCCTGTGCTGTACACTTCAAAAAGACTAGACCCTTCTCTGTTTCTCCAATATTCCTTGTGCTTTCTCATTTTCATGACTTTGCTCCTTATGTTCTCTATACCTGGAATATACTCCCTCTTTTTCTTTCTCTGCTAAATTCCTACCTGTCTTTTAAATCAAATCAAATGAATCAAATCAAATGCAACTTCCTCCTTGAAATATTCCTTGATCACCCCTATCAATTACAACTATCACTTATTGCATATGAAACTTTATTTTGCCTCTCTCTGATATATTTATGAGATATTTTATGCATGTTATTGCAGATGTACATATATATAATAGATAAATGGAGATAGATAGATAGATAGATGAGAAAAGGAGCCAGATCTTTTCCTGAGGAAAGGCTGTTTAGAGACCATTCAAATGATATTAATCTATGCTAGCATAAGACAATTTCCACAGCCCGATGCCAACCTGATCTCCCAATCAGGTCAGTGAGAAATGAGACTTCCATTTCCTGCTATGCAGTTTCCAGCCTTATTTCTAGCCTTTGTAGGGAAAAGAAATAGCAGAATGTGACCCCTTATTTGACCATCTTCTTTCTATCTCTGATTCCACTTCTCTACAGCTCAATCTCCAACTTTCTCAGGGAAAAGAAAGTGGCACCTTCTATTCACTGATGAATAGCCTTCTACCTGGTCATACTCTACACATCCCACTGATTCTGAAGTCCTATAGGTCTTCATCCAAACCACATTCCCCATACCTTACCACCCAATTCTTTATTCCTATTCTCCTCCACCTTCCCACCCAAGTTCCAACCAAAAGCTACTCATCCTTTCACTGTACCCTATGTTCCACAGACAACAAAATTTCCTTCATCTTAAATCTTTTTCTCTCCCACTCCTTTCATCCTTTAGTTAGTACCCAAATCTGACTCCTCCCAATGACACAACCTTCCCTGGCTATCCTTTCCAATGCTGGCTGTACCTCACTCATTCCCCTCAACTTACTGGTCAAGGCAGAGGAGTTAGAAAACTTCTTGCTCCCTATTGCTACTTCTCCGTTCTTCAGCTGCTTCTTTTGATGCAATTCATATCTCCCACATAATTTGTCTGGATTTCTGGGTCATTCCCCTTCCTTACTCAGTGAGCTTGATACCTGACTCATAATTTTTCTCTCCTCCCCAACTCTTGTCCTCATATAAGGGGACTTCAACATACATATTGACTCTCATTCAGACACACTGATCCCTCTGTTCCTCTGTTCACTTCCTATGAGCTCCTTCACTCTACTTCAGCATACAAAAAGAGTCACCTCACTGACCTTACCATTATCAAGAATGCACTACTTCTATGTGCAAGAATTTTGAAATCCCCTTATTTGATCATAATCTATTGGTTTTCCACTTCTTCCTCTGCTCTTCATCTTTATCATGACCTTTGAAACTTCCACCCCTCAGTTCTTTCCCTGGCTATTAACCCTTCACTAGCTATTCTCTCCATTTTTCTATCTTGGCCCTGTCAGTGAACTAGTTTAACTCTACACTGTTCCTAGCCCTCTTATCATAATACTTATTGGGCTCTGACAAATCTTAATCTTGTATTACTCCCATCATCTGCCACCTTTGCTCTTACACATATGTTGCTGAACAAATATGTGAGAAAATCACACAACTAACTATTCACCCAGCGGCAAATTTATTTTAAACTACTTTATTATACCAGTAGTATATACTATACTGTATATTTTAGTATATATATTTAGTATATGTATATATAGTATATATATTTTATACTACTTCCATAGGCCCTCACTGCTGCCAAGCAATATCTGCCCTATCAATTCACTATCCCACCCTTCACAGCAGCAATTCCAGACTTTTTCAACCCCCTCAAATTCCCATGGCTTTCCCTCCCCCTTCTATCTCAGATGAAAATCTTGTTTCATATTTTATAGAAAATAATCAAGGCCATTCACTCTAAGGTCTCACTTCTCCTTTTCTCACTTTTCTTCATCTCATATCAAATGTCATCTGACACAATTTCCTCCTTCACCCTGTCTCACATAAAGAAATGGCTTTTCTCCTTACCAAGGTTAGGCCCTCTACTTGTTCCAGTGATTTATTCCAGACTATCCCCAACAGATTACTCCTTTTGTCATCCCCATTTGTCATCATTTGTTTTCAATCTCTCCCTGTCTATTGATTCTTTCCCTGCTGCCTACAATCATATCAGTGTCTCTACTATTCTCAAAAAGCTCTCACTTTATCCTTCCACCCCCAATAATAATCATCTTATATCTCTTCTGTCCTTTGTACCTAAACTTCTCAAAAAGGTCATCTATAATAGGTACCTCTACTTTCTCTCTCATTGTCTTTTTAACTTGTTACAGTATGGCTGCTGACTCTATCATTCCAATAAAACTGTTCTCTCCAAAGTGATCAATAATTTCATAATTGCCAAAATCTAGTCAAAAGAGCCTTAAACTGAGAAGGGAAAAGTTACAAGGAAACTGCCTCAGCACGGAAGTAGGTCAGACAAATTGGTTGAAGATAGTGCACAGGGGATTAGAGACTGGGGTGCAATATCAGCACAAGTCACCAGGTAGCGCTCCATGTTTGGATTGTTCCAGCTTGCCTCTCTTGGACAGCAGACAAACACCCTAAATTTCCCGTTCCAGATTCTTATCGAGTCTAGGAGGATCAATTAATTCCTTCAAAACTGTAATTTATGAAATGGCTCCAAATTGCCTTTCCCCCTCATTTCCATAGTATCTTAATCTTTTCCCACAGCAGTGAGACCCCAAAGGGCTTACTTACCTGTAGAATCAATTGAATTTTGATTACAGTGAAAACAAAGGTGGAAGGAAGTACAGCTTTAAATGTGGGGCTGCAAACCCTTTTGATAGGATCTCAACTCTCCTGTCCCTTTGCTCTTCTGTGCTTGGCTTTCAAAGGCATTCTGAAAGGCTATTTTTAGAGATGTGCTTTCAGTACCCTTGTTCAAGGTCATGCAAGGGGTGGTTGTGTTGGTGGAAAGTAAGGAGGAGGAAATTGAATCACTAAGTTTTAGCTTTCTCTCTTGTAGCCAGGAAAAATTATCCTTTTAGCCACCAAACTAGACAAACTATCTCCTCCTCCTGATTATCAACCTAGAGGGTTGAATGCCTTCTGTAGTTCTTCCAGGCATCATTTACCTGAGAATGTCAGGCAATTCAAACCATCTCCATCATTCATTCCCTCCCCCCCCCCCAGACCCTGATAAAGATTGCCCAAGAACCCCAGGATAAGCCCCTTTATAAATGCTTTTTTTTTCATTCATGGGTCACCTTAGGTAACTCTATTTATGTTAAATGCACAGAAGCTATGCAAGCTCATTTTATGTTCTTTTTTGGCACCTAAAAGATCCAAGGAGAAGGGAAACAAAACCAAGATGCTTCCACTGAAGGTTACTCTAAATGCATAATGTTAGAGAATCCACCCTAAATGTTCACATGGACTCTTTGTCCCCAATTTGTGGTAGAGAATTTTGAGCTTGTATTGGTCTGATCAACCAGTCAGACCCCACTGTACCTTGACTTCAAAGGGAAAAAAACAAAACAAAACAACAACAACAAAAAAAAAAAACCTTTAACCAGTCATTAAAACATAAGAAAAAGGGTGGGGTAATCTATATACTCATAAGGCTTCAGAGGACAAAAACCCCAAAATGAGGCAAAGGGGTTGGGTTGGGTTTTTTATAAAACCCAAGTCCTCAAATACCTGTATAAACATTAATGAAGTATAACCAAGAAACAAGATCAACTAAAGATTCTCAGGAGCTAGGAAGGACACAAATTTGACATTTTAGGTTCTCTAAGACTTGATAGGAGAAGTTAGACCTTTATCTTCAATTTAGCTCTGAAAGGATATACTTTATTCAAAAGAAATAAGGTAAGCAAAGTGGGCATGACAGTGTGTATTTATTAAGAATTTGTACTTATGGGGCAGCTAGGTGTTGCAGTGGTTAGAGCAGCAGTCCTGAAGTCAGGAGGACCTGAGTTGAAATCTGGTTTCAGACACTTAACACTTACTAGCTGTTCTATCCTAGGCAGGTCACTTAACCCCAATTGCCTCAGGGAAAAAAAGAATATGTATTTATAAGAAAAATGGAAAATATGGGAAGAAGGGAAAAACATTGTGGGGAGTATTTGGAAGAAGATGGTAAGATAAATAAAAGCAACATTTCCATCAGTGTAGACCACCTCCCTAGAAAGAAGAAATAGATAAAGAATAAGATAAAGATAAGTAAGATAAAGTAAGATAAGTAAGATAAAGAAATAATTAAGATCACAATATTGGTACAAAGTTAGGATAGTATAGTAATGATTAGAGACTTCAACTACCTAGACATCTATTAGAATTTTCTCTCCGATAAAAGCTGAACAGCTAATCATTTCTTTTTTAATAGTATTTTATTTTTCCAAATGCATGCAAAGATAGTTTCCAATATTCACCTTCACAAAAATTTGTGTTCCAAATTTTTCTCCCTCTCCTCCCGCCCTTCCCCAAGACAGTAAGCAATCTGATATAGGTTAAACATATATAATTCTTCTAAACATATTTCCATATTCATCATGCAGCTAAAATTTTCTTGACTTGACTTAATGATATTTTCCTCCTTCAAAAGGTAGGAAAATGAAGGGAAATTGTATTCTGGATCTCACCAACAAGAAATTGCTAAGAAGGAAATGTTAGAAACTTTCTGGAGAAGTGGCCACTGACTCTTGATTTTGTGATAGGGGAGAGAGAAATCCAAGCAGAGTAGGATATGCTTTCCAAATTTTGACAGCTTACATTTTAAAGCGTTCAGAGGAATGAAAGGTGGGATCCTATGGCTTATAACTCTATAAAGTGAGAATAAGAATGATGATGGGAAGCTCTCTAGAGAGAAATTCTGAAGACACAAAGACAAAGAATTCCAATTAGAAAGAATAAAGAGAGATGTCTGAAGAGGGTGGTGTGGATACATAAGGAACCCATCAATCAACTTTGATTTTTAAGAAATAGAGAGAATAGTTGAAACCTTCACACCACTTGTTCCTCTGCATGGGCAGAGAGCAACTTCCTGCTCCACTTCCCACAGGGGAGGAGAAACCAAGCCATATCTTCAGCCATGATTCAGAAAAAGAAAATTATTTCTTCTGTTAGGAAAGAATGAGAAAGGTCTGGGGGGAGCCTAAGAAGAGGCTAGCAAAGTTGTCAGCCAGAATCCCATCCCCAAAGCAGTTGAACATGAGATGAAATTTATTAGGGAAAAAAAGGGGGGAGACAACAAAGAAAGATAAATGTGAAGTTTCAGAAGTCTGTATAAAAGAAAGAAAGGAAAACTAGTAGAACTGACTATCCAAGAAGTAAACAATATTACGCACTAAAGGAAGCATAACAAACAACATTGTGGAGTCATACTCATCAATCTTTTTCTCTGGAAGCAATCAGGGCTAAGTAATTTGGCTAATAAATGTTTGAAGGTAGATTTGAACTCAGATCCTCCTGATTCCAGGGTTGGTGTTCTATCTACCATATCACTTCCTGTCCCCATACTCACAAATTTTAAGTGTCAACATTTTAATTACCCATGTTCTGTTATCTATCTCTTTTTGTGGTAAGATTGTTCCCTAAATAAAACCACTCCCTGCTGTTAGATTTTGCTTCCAAAAGACATAAAGAGAAGGAAGGTCAGGTGACAACCAGGACAAATACAAAAACTTGGCATGGTTCTCTCAGATTAGGGTCAGAGATTGCTAAAGCTCAGAATGAGTGGAAGCCCCTGACAAAGGAAATGAAGAGATAGGATCTCCACTCCAAGTGGATGGGATGATAATTGGCAATAGATAAAAAGCAGAGCTGCTCCGTTTTAAGTTTTGCTTCTATTTTCTTCATCAAGGAGAAAAAACTTTGCATTCCCTTGGAAAGAACAAATAGGGAGTTAATACCTGAGACAAATAAGAAGACTCTAGCTGCCCTTGATGAGTTAAGTCACTTGGCTCAGCTGAGCTATTCTCAAGTACTGAAAGAATTGGTGAATATGAGTGATTTCTTTTTTTATCAGATCTTCAGATAGGGCAAACTACTACTTGGGTAGTATTGGTAAAATTTAGAAGGACTATAGGAAACTGAGGAATATAGGGCTTGCTTCATTCTGCTTTCCTTTTTTAGGGAGCTTCAATCCTAAATTAATATAATCTGAAGAACTAAAGTTTCTGACAAAAAAAAAAGGCACTCCAGATGGAGGAGAATAATTTTAACTATTTATGACCTTCACATTTTTATGTTGGATAATAAATAAAGTCTGTCCTGTGTTCAGTGTTCTAATAGTTTGACTGTTTGCATGGAATTTGAAAGTCTTTTTTTCCTTTTGTTGTGGATAATTAGAAATGAGCCAAATTATAGTGTTCTCTGAGGAAATCCTTGCCACATGGCAAAGAATCATTTATAAAAAGCTTCCAAGCTATAACCAAGTCCAGGTAAACCCAAGGTCTTCAGTTACAGGCTATGGTTATTCTTCTGTTCTTCTTCTTCCTCCCTATGTAAGGACATCAACTTGCATTTTATATACTTCATATGGTATTCAAGCCCCAGATCTTGTTATCACAGCTGAGTTAGAAGGAGATACAGCTAAAGAATATTCCAGGAATAGTCTGAGATATGAAATGTAAGCAGCCAACATGAAATACTTAAGCTTTGGGAGTGAGAAAGGATAAGAGGGTCAAATCAAGTCAGTCAAATTGTAAACTCTTGATCCAGATTGATCTCCCAGTCTGAATTTCTGCTCCAGCTCTGGTTTCCCTAAGAACAAACAAATAAACAACAACAACAAAAAATTATGGTACCAACCTATGGCCTGTTCTTGTGATTTAGCATTTCTACAACTGGATTTAGATCCTGCCTTCTCCCCAGAAAGGAGAGTACCTGGGGGAGTATGCTGATTAATGTTTAATAACCAATTCTATAAAAATAAAATACACTTTTAAGTTTAATCTTCATTATTAATATTTTCTCCATCACTTTCTTAAGACTAGACAAGCAACAAAAAAAAATAATAAATCAAGTTCTATGCCATAACATTTGCTTTGGAAATCATCTAGTATGTGGTTCTTAATGTTTTCTGTTCTGTGAAGTCCTTTCAACCAAAAATATGTATTGTAAACCTCCTGGTTAATTTAATTTACTACTCATAATATTCTTTCAGATTTATTCATTAAGTGCTTACAATAACTACAACAGGATGCTAGCCCTAATCAACCTCAGCTAGGTGGAGCATCAGAGAGCTGGTAAACTGGATGTGCTCAGGCCAAAGGCAACCACTTCTTGACATGGAATAAAGACTGCTGGAGCCAAGGTCTCCTAAATCTTCTGGTTGTGTCCTTTCTTTGACAGTCTTTGCTTGCTTGATCCTGCTCCCAGGTCATGTACATTAGGACTAAGCCTTTCTTGTGTGTGTTAAAAATGTACTAAGCATTCCGTTTGTGAAAGCTTCCCTTAAATCTTCAAAGCATAAGGATGGATTGAACGCCATTGTCTTAATCTCTGTAGTCTCAAAATCTAGTATACTAACTTGAACATTTTAAGCTTAATAAATGTTTGTTGAATTTAATGAAAGATAATAATAAATACAATAAGCTGAGCCCAGCATTGAACAGAGTGCCTATTATATTTTTTAAATTTAAATTTTCAATACTAAACTTAATAACAAATATAATGAGCATCTCCATGTATACAGTAAAAGAGAAAGAGAAGGTTGTATATGAAGCTATGAACCTTGTGTTCAGCTAGCTTTTCCTTTTAGGAATATAGTAAATTCAACACATAACTGTCCTGCTTTCAAAGCTGTCCTGCTTCTCTGTATTTCTGTCTGGACTTCCTTTAGTTTTCTTTTGTGTTAAAATGCTTTAATGATCTTTATTTTCTTTTCTTTTTATGATAACCCTATTTTGAGCCTGTCTTTCTTCCTGAAAATGGAAAAATTCTTTGTAATACACACACACACACACACACACACACACACACACACACACAGGCAAGCAAAACAACCTGTCATGTTGGTAGTCTCCAAAAATGTATTATTCTGTTCCTTGAGTCTAATAGGTCTCTCTCAAGAGATGAGTAGCATGCTTCATTATCAGTCTTCTGGAATTGTGATTGGCCATTGTTTGGTCAGAGTTCTAAAGGCTTTTCAATTATTTGCCTTTACAGTATTTTTGTCATTGTATATATTATTCTCTGGGCAGCTAGATTGCACAGTGGATAGAATGCCAAGCCTAAACTCAGGAAGACTTGAGTTCAAATTCAACCTCAGACACTTACTTTGTAACCCTAGAGAAGTCACTTAAACCTATTTTACTTAGTTTCTCATCTGTAAATAAACTGAAGAAGGAAATAGAAAACAACTCTATCATCTTTGCAAAAAAAAAAAATCTCAAACGGAATCATGAGGAGTTGGACAAGACTGAAAATCAACTGAATAACAAATTGTTCTCTTGGTCCTAATCACTTCATTCTGCACCAGTTCATAGAAGTTGTCCCATGTTTCTCTGCAATTGTCCTTCTTATTATTTCTTACACTAAAAAGGACTTCATAGGACAGAAAACATGAATGCAGACCCCATTAGTTTGTTAAGATGCAATATCCACAAGGAAGATACCCATTAGAACAATAATATTCCATTAATTTATATACCACAATTTGTTCTTTTTTTTTTTAAAGAAATTTCATGGTACTCTTTATGACCCCAAGCTTCTCCCTGAATCAGTGTTCCATCATTATTGTTCTGGTGAACTGAAAATGCTGAAATGCAATAATCTTTGAAGAATCAAAGTTGTAGATTGCCCATGAGGCAAAGGAATGACACATAGTGACCATAAATAGGTTTCAAGATATCATCAATGGAAAAAAAAGTTGCAGAAAAAGCAGCATAAAGAATGCCAGCAGAGTTGTAGAAACAGAAATGTGACTGGGATAATCGATGGAGCAACTGGAGCAAGGGAAAACTACCCAACATCAAGAGATCTGTAGAAAGGATCATAGCCTATTGACCAGTGATAGGATATTTTAACAATAAAAATTCTATCCCTAAAATATTAGTCACTGGGTTGACAAAAAGAGAACAGAACCATTTGGCAGAATTCTGGGGAATTCTGACTCCCTTCTATTATCAGTAGCATCTCTGAATGTAAAAATAGCAAATTAAGTTTCCTGTCTTCTGATTCCAAATAGCTACTCTTCCTGACTTCCTAATATCTATTAATAGTACCACAATTCTTCAAGAACCCATACACCCGAGCCAAAGGAGAATCCAAGGATTTCTGGCCACAAAACCACACGTATCTACTACACAAATAAAGAAATCATCTATAAACCATTACTTTATGATTTATGCTGTCTCCTATATACCCAGCAGAGGGGGCCACAGTTACAGAATAGATCTGACCCTTAAAAATACTATTTAACTTAACAACACCATTATCACAATCAAATAATTTTATTAAATATTTAATTGCACCTGGGTTGCTTCTAGACACTAAGAGATGAGATGCATTGACAAATAAGGGCTCACATTTCAGTGAGTTTGCAATCCAAAACAAGTCATATGGACATCAAGGGGAGACAAAATAGTGTAGTGTGAGCAAAGACAGCCCAATGGTAGGAGTCAAGAGCTCAGGGCTTTTGTCTTGTCTTACCTGTTGTGTGATCTTAACAATGTGCCAAATTTATTTGGTCATCAGCTTCTTCATATGTGAAATGAAGGGGATGGGCTAGATGTACTCAAACATCCAGTTCCCACATTCTGTTGATTATCTCTGATTAACATGGACAAATAGGCGTGTATATGTCTTTGTGTATAAAACACAAAGAACCAATTCAATAGTATGAGTCAAACTCATTAATTTAGGGGTTGAGGGAGCATGAGGATGGGTGACTCAGAACAAAGATTTCGATTGAAAGAGAAGACCTACAATTCATCTAAAATGTATCATTTTAAAGAGTTGCCTTGAAGTTAAAGAGTAACCTAAGAGTTTAAATGACTTGAACTCAGAGCTTTCTGACTTCCAAGCTGCTCTTCTAGCAACTCTACCATATCACTCTACCATCATCTCTACCCTAAAAATAAATAATTAAATTTTAAAGTAATTTCCTAAAATATCATTGTTAACTTTCTTCTTCCAAGTCATAGAAGGCTACCAATACAGTTCAAAGAGGTTGATGGAAAAAGTGGGAGCATGACTGGTTAAACTGGAGAGAAACACATTTCATTCATAGAACTAATCAAGGTGATAGGATTCAGGATTGAGTAAAAAGAACAATGAGGTTGTACGACAGAATGGCTCTGTCTATAATATTGGTGAAAATTCTCTGGTATCTCCGGGCTTTTTGGTGATATTGTTCTCTCTTGGTTCTCTGTTTGTTGAGTACCCACTGTACCTAGCCAATCTCTCCCCCTCCACCATGACTTTGTTGTACATTAGAGACTCTTGAGTCCCAAATTTGTCTTTCTTTTCTAAAGACTTTCATCAGCAGTAATCCTGAAAACATCACTGGTACAATCTTTTAGCTCTTTTTCTAAGATTGCATCCAGACTAGCTAAGCTTTCAGGTCCTTCTGGGCAGTATCCTTTGTCTCTCAGTGAATCAGTTAAGTAAATGTTGATCATTAGAGGTGACAAGTCTCATAAAGCTCTCTGGCTTTACCTCTCAAGACAGCATACTTCTCTATTCACATTAAGAAGACATATGGACACCTCAGTACCCTCAACTGGGAGCTGCTAACTACTACCACTTGTCTCTTCTACCTATAAGCAATAGTGAATGACTTCTTTCTTGATGATCATTTCTTGTCACCTAAGAAATTACTTCTTTCTCAGAAGATGCACTTATACTTTCTGGAAATAGAAATCTCCTGAAGACTTTGTGAGTAAAAGAATGATACTGCCAGATCTGTGGTTTAGGAAGACTATCACTCACAGCTAAGTGAAAGATGGATTGGACAGGGGAGAACCTATAGATGAAAGTATTGATTAGGAAGCAGTTATGATGGTCTAGATGAAAGATGATGAGGGCCTGAAATAGGATGGGTGGCAGTAGGAGGAAAGGTGAAAATTCAGATGCAGAGGATCTTGTGGAGGTAGAGACAATGGGAGTATGGCAATTGATTTGATGAAGAGAAGCAAAGGAGAGGAAAAGTCAAAGATGATGCTGAAATTTCAAGTCTGAAGGTGCCATCCCTGAAGAAAAAATTCAAAAGTTCACATTTACATAGTACCTTATAATTTGTAAACATTTTTACTCCATTTTAATTTTTCACAAGAGCATCACTGTTGTCGGTACTCTTATTACCATCATTTTGTAATTAAAATGGGGCTCTCTGAGATTCAGTGATATGTCTTACTCAGAGTCACACAGCTAATAAATGTCTGAGAAAAAACTTGAAGTTCGGTTTTCCTGACTCCAAGTCCAACACACTATCCACTATATCAAGCTGCTTCTCATCAAAAGAAAAGGCAGAATTTGAAGGAAAGATGACTAATTTAGTTAGGCTTTACAGGGGCCACTAAAGGCTGTAATAAAGTGAGGACCATGGCAGGAATCAAGGGGACAGCTAGGTGGTACAGTGAATAGAGTGCAGAACCTGGAGTCAGAGTCTTCCTGAGGTCAAATCTAGTCTCAGACACTTAGCTTTGTGACCCTGTTTGCCTCAGTTTCCTTATCTGAAAAATGAGCTAGAGAAAGAAATGGGAAACTACTCCAGTATCTTTGCTCAGAAAACCCCAAATGAGGTCATGAATAGTTGGATAAGACTGAAAAATGACTGAACAAACTAGGGATCACATCTTCCCTAGTTTGGACAGTGAAGTGGCCATGAGGGTAGCAGTTCACTGGTTTCTACACAGACAGGGATTACAAATGTCAAATGAACAAGCTAAAATTAAAACCTGGGCTGAGATAAACATAGTCATATACATCCAGAGAGAGGCCTGTGGGAACTGAGTGTGAACCACAACACAGCATTTTAACGCTTTCTATGAATATTTCCATGCATTTTGTTTTCCTTCTTAGGTTGTTTTTTTCTTCTTCTCTTTCTAGATCTGATGTTTCTTGTGCAGTAAGATAACTGTACAGATATGTATACATGTATTGTATTTGTCATATAATTTATCCTATTTAGCATGTATTAGATTACCTGTCATCTAGGGGTGAGGGGTGGGGGGAAGGAGGGGAAAAGCTTGGGAAAAAAAAAGGTTTTTTTGCAAAGGTCAATGTAGAAAAATCACTCATATGTTTTGTAAATAAAAAGCTTTATTAAAAGAAAAAAAAAAAACCTGGGCTGAAAAATCAGCTCTTTTATTCCTCTCTGGACCTCAGCTCTGACTCTCTGTCATTTCCCAGCAGCCTTTTCACCCTGGAACACTTCACCACCTTTGTAACCTCTTTTTTTGATTGATTAGTTCCTCCTAGAATGCCCATTTTAAGGAAGGGCCCAGGCCAGCCATGTTCATTCCATCATTCTTCTCTGGTTTTTTTTTTTTTTTTTTTGGATGGATTCCTTCGCCATGAGCTTGATGGAACTGGATCTTGAGGACTGGTTGCTAAATTTTCAGTGTGAGCATTTGTATTTTGAAAATGAGAAAATGCTATTGGCTTCATTTGTTGTTTTGATGATTGGTAGATTTAAGAAGGTAAGGGAGAAAATGATACTAAGGCATATTAAACTTAAAAGTCTATTGTGTGTACATTTCTACCCCCCCCCAAAGCCATTTGTTAAACATTCACCAACACATCCCTACTTTTCACACACACACACACACACACACACACACACACACACACACACACATACTTTTCTTCTTATGGGTTATCTTTCTCTATCGGAGTATAAGATACTCGAGAGCAGGAGCTATATTTTGCTTCTATTTGAATTTCCAGGGCTTAGCACATACTAGGTATGATAATCCCTTTCACATTGTAGGCACTTAATAAATTCTTTTTTGATTTGACTAGACTTGACAAGTCACAGAATTAATAGGGCAACTAATTGATTAAGGGAGTGAGAAGCATCAAGCATAACTCTGAGGTTAAAAGCTTACTGGGAGAATGGAGCATAGAATTAGATTATCAGAGAGGGGAAGTTTCCGATTCAGAGTAATGGAGATAGTACTATTACATGTGATGGTCATATCTAAAGTGTGATCATCCCTGCGGATGCCTGAGGAGGAGTAAAGAAATAGGTCAGGGGAACTGAAGAAATTGATAGACTGGAAGCAGGGTGTTGAAAAGGATGACATTATCCACAAATATAAGAACAGATATAGAGGGAGAGACAAAGACTTATAAATCAGGTACAGAAATCCTTTAGACAGGAGAAGAGGATACTGAAGGCTAGTAGATTTCAGTAAAAAGAATCTGGAAGGTGTGATTGGAAATATTCTTTTCTTTTCCTCTTTTGTAACCCTAATTTTTACAGAACTGAAGGCATTCTTCACAGAAATCTCTAGATCAGAGAGTATATTCTCCATCTATAGCCTATTAGTCCCCATTGCCATTAACATTGCCATTTTAAAAAACTTGTATGATTATCAAATTAATTTATTTTCCTTCTGCCTTGAAGGCATGATCTTTAAAGATCAAAGGCTCATTTGCTTCTGTCTCTAATTGCCTAATGCAAAAGGACAATTTATTGTCACTCTCCTTGTACTGGCACTCTTGATTTTCTAGCCCCGTAATAAGAAGCAAGAGATAATTTTAATATCATATGCCTGAAAAATACAGTATGCTGATCTCATGTGGTAAATAAGTACTTTTCTTTAGTCCATAAAAAAGACTACTTTCTTCCACCATACTCTTTCCCCCATTTAAAAAATTTATTTAACCACGAGGCCATTGCAAAACAAAACAAAACAAAACTTATGCCAAATATTATTGACCATACTTAAATTAGGCTAGTTTAATAACTCAGGTTCATAGTTTAAAATAAAATAAAACAATGTGCATCATAAAATAGAATTAAAATCAACTTTATTTAATGGACAATTAAAAAGGAGTCAAGGTTACAATACAACAGCATTCAGCTCTTCCACTAGAATCATAATGACAGATGGATAACCCAAACCAAAAAGGCAATAGGAGTTCAGGTAAAGTTTTGATCACCATCTCAACCTTTCATGTTTCAGACAGCAAGAAAACAAAATTCTTGTTCTTCAAGAATTAGCCAGGGTTAGGCTACAGAAAACAGGTGTTACTTGCAGGAGCCAGTGGCAAGTCACACATATACCCACACACTCAAGGAGTGGGGTTCAGTATTCTTGCCTTTAAAATGAGGGAGTTGGAGCATATGATTTCTAAGGACCTTTCCATAAATGACATTCATAACTAATATGGAAATTGAGTTTTTGTTTGCCTTCATTGAAGACAGATATCCTCTCTGATTCAGTTCCTCCATCTCATATGGAACTGATCTTCCCTTAAGTGAATGGCACCATGGTGAATGGTACCTGATAAACACAGAGTTAAGCAAAAGGATAAGAGATAAGCTCCATCAGAAAGTGATCAAATCCTTTGAAGTTCAGTTCAACAAAGCTTCAGAACACTGTATGAGAATTTGCTGTATTTGGCAGCTCTTTCCAGACTGTCCTGCCCTGTGGCAGTCCCGGACTTCCTGTTTCCCCCTCTGGAGACAGAGTTAAATAGAAAGAACAGGGGTCCCTTGTCGAGGGACTGAGAGCTCCACCCTGGCATCATGACCAAACATTCTAACAAAAGGCAATATCAAATTCAACGGAAGGGAGAGGGAGCTAACCATCAGAATCTGCTTGAAATAACATATTAGTTGTTCCTACTCCTCTTTCCATTTTTAGTTTAAAAATGAAATTTGGAGGATTTAAATCTGGTTATATTTTTATAAAGACAAGTAGTCTCTCTCCTAAGTAGAGAAATAACATGAAGGATGGCACTAAAAATGCTCTGGCCTGATGGGGTTTGGGGTTAGTTGGGAAAGCAGAGTGCAAGACATATCTGGGTAATACCAGGAGCCAAACACATAAAGCTACAGATTAGAAAGAATAAATATGATTATTTTAAGAACTAATTATTTCTTTCGTGCTAATCCTCCTATTACAAAGAGGAAGAATTGTGTACACAGTTTCTTTTGTATGAAGGGAGCCTAAGGACTTTTTTAATATTAACCCTTTGGAGACTTCCATATAAATTTAACAAATTTTGATTTCTTACATGGAAGTAAGTGGAAGATGCTTATGTTGGGGCTCAGGTTCCATGCACACATGTATATGTTTACATGTATGTGAATATACACAGTCCCTCCTATATGATGTATATATGTGTACATATATATGCACAAATATGTATATGCGTGCATGAATTAATATCTATAGATAGATAAATTATAGATCCATATCTATATAGATAGAAACCTATATAGATCTATAGATTATATAAATATAGATAGATATATTAATGAAGCCTAGTGGAAAGAACAATAAATTTGGGATCTGGTTTTGGAAATCAGCTCTGCCACTTACTAAGGATGTGACTAGGTGACTCTGGGCCAGCCACTTAACCTTGATAATACTTAATTTTCTTCTCTGCAAAACAGGAATATTACTTTTTATTGCCTATCTCTCAGGGGTGTTGTGAATATGTTACTTTGTAAATTGTAAAGAACTGTATAGATGTCAGTTATTATTATGACAAAAACAGATTATCAAATGTTAAAAGGTAAGAGATATCTTCTAGATTATCAGGATCAATTTCCTCATTTTTTGGAAGAGGAAATTGAAGTGAAAAGAAATGACATGAGTCAAGGAAGCATGGTACCTGGGAAGAACACTGGCTCAAGAATCAAGAATGCTGGGTTTAAATCCTACTCTCCCATTTACTACCTCTATGACTTGGGAAAGTAACTTCAGCTCTCTGAGACTCAGTTTCTTCATCTATAAAATGCAGGGAGATTAGATGCCCTCTGAGGTACCGTCTACCCTTAGACCTATGATCCTATGATTTCTTCCATAGTTGGTTAGTTAGAAGAGCCAGTAGAAATCAAGTATTTTGCTTCTATTCTTTTGTTGTTGTTGTTTAGTCATTTCAGTTGTGTCTCTCTCTATTACCTCATTTGGGATTTTCTCTGGAGAGGTTTGGCACTTCTTTCTCCAGCTCATTTTACAAATGAGGAAACTGAGGCAAATAGGATAAGTGACTCTCCTAGGGTCATACACACAGCTAATATGTGTCCAAGGTCAGATTTGGGCTCACAAAAGGAGTCTTCCTGACTCCAAGTCTGGCACTCTTGGTTAGATTGTATTCATGTCCAATTAAAATTACTCTCAGTTGAAAGAAGCAGTGTATAATGGATAGAGCTAAAACCAGGAGGAGCCAGATTGAAGGTTTGCCTCTAATACCTAATGTGACTATGGGCGAAGTTACTCAAATTCTTGGTGCTTTCTAAGCAATCTGGAAGACTTTAAATTAAAGAAGGTAGAGGGTTTCCTCACCAGGAGTTTCTTTCCTTTATAGCTCTCAGTGACCTTGATAGTTCCTTTGCTCTTTCAGACCCTCAGAATAGCTATCTGGTTTTGAGATAACTGTCCTTTTGTTCAAATTTCTTAGGGTATGACCAAGTCTCTCATAAGTTGACTTTGATTGATTCAAGTTGTACAGGCCCTGCTCATATTTGGTTCAGATAGATTAATTCAATCAAGAAGTCTTCTTTTAAAAAAAGCTTTTTATTTTCAAAACATATGCATAGATAGTTTTCAACCCTTGCAAAAACTTGTGTTCCAATTTTTGAACTCCACCCCTCCCTTAAATGGCAAGTAATCCAATATATGTTAAACATGTGCAATTCTTCTATACATAGTTCCACATTTATCATGCTACTCAAGAAAAATCAGATCAAAAAGGAAAAAATGAAAAAGAAAACAAAATGCAAGCAAACAACAACAAAAAAGTGAAAATACCATGATGTGATCCACACTCAGTCTCCACAGTCTTTTCTCTGGGTGTATATGGTTCTCTCCATCACAAAATCATTGGAACTGACCTGAATATCCATCAGAATTGGTCAAAATTGATTATTTCTTATATGAGAAAATGATATTTGTACCTTTTTATTAAAGTTTTTTATTTTCAAAACTTATGCATAGTTTTCAACATTCACCCTTGCAAAACTTTGTGTTCCAATTTTTTTCCTTTCCTTCTCTCTACCTTCTCCCCTAGATGGCAAGTAATCCAAAAATCCAATGCAATTCTTCTATACATATTTCCACAATTGTCATGCTGCACAAGAAAAAATCAGATCAAAAAGAAAAAAGAAGAGAAAAAAACAAAATGCAAGCAAACAACAACAGAAAGAGTGAAAATGCTTTGTTGTGGTCCACACTCAGTTCCTATAGTCCTCTCTCTGGGTGTAGATGGCTCTCTTCATCCCTGAACAAAGGGAACTGGTTTGAATCATCTCATTGTTGAAGAGAGCCATGCCCATTAGAATTGATCATCGTATGGTCTTGTTGTTGGCATGTACAGTGATCTCCTGGTTCTACTCACTTCACTTAGCATCAGTTCATGTAAGTCTCTCCAGGCCTCTCTGAAATCATCCTGCTGATCGTTTCTTACAGAACAATAATATTCCATAACATTCATATACCACAACTTATTCAGCTATTCTCCAACTGATGGGCATCCACTCATTTTCCAGTTTCTTGCCAATACAAAGAGGATTGCCACAAATATTTTCGCACATCTGGGTACCTTTCCCTCCTTTATGTCAATCAAGAAGTCCTATTTAATAAAGTTAATTAAATGGGTAAGATACTTGATGGGACCCCAGTCTTTAATTTTCCTAGGTTCTTCTTAAGCCCTTCTTTTAGCTATGAATACAGTGAAATGCTATTCTATAATATTCATATTCCTCAATTTATCCAACCATTCCCCAATTGATATATTATATATAAGCCCTTTCCTGGTTTCAGCTTTATCCACTAGACCACATTACCTGCCTCAACTGAGAGCAATTTTGTGTTCATAACAACCTTGGGAAATAAATGTTATCATTAACCCCTGACTCTAGCTAGATCCATTCTATTCACTGGGCAACCTATTCTCCTCAAAATTTGTACTTCTGTCTGTGAGTCTATCTCTTTTCTGCATGGTCATATTTGAATGAGGAGGCAAGGACTGCTGTAAATCTCTGAGAGAGGAGAGAGAACTAGTACACTCCCCTCACCAACATTAATCCATGAGCCCATGGTCCTGTTGTTCCCTCTATTTGTTTCCTGCCTTAGCTATAGGAGTCCTAGAGACAAAATACACTAGACTGAGACCTTGTGAACTTCAAAAAGTCAGAATAAAATCTTAAGTCCCCCTGAATTCCTTGTGGCTCTGTCCTCAAACAAAGAAGTGCATCTGTCAGTTTTCCCAGGATATTAAATCCATACTTGCAGTAAGATAAGTCATCTGAAGTAGAGGTGGACTTCTGAAGTGATTTGGGTTGTGGGATTCATGGCACGAGTACAGCATTCAAAGCTAGCCAGACTGGAATGAATAAGGATTTGTTCTTTTTTTCCATTCCTATCTGCTTATCACTGATTGGTTATGCAGCTCATTTTTGGACGCAGTTTGTCCATCATGAAGAGGGGTGAGTAGACTCAGTCAGGCCCAGGAAGCAGCTACTGGTATGTATCCTTTAATTTCTGATCTTGATCCTCAAGAGGTCACATCTCCACAAAAGTTTCATTTTTTTACTTCGTAACACCAACATTTGCCAAAATCCAGAAGTAATCACAGAATGAGAGAAGTTCCACATCTCTAAGGAAAACAAAAGACTTTTGCTATGGCATCAGACAAAAAACAAGTCAACACCACTTTTATATTACTATTTCATTGATGTTTATCAAAATTTCAATTTGCACAACCTTCTGGGAATATGATGGAAGTTGAATAAATAAAGTGGTATCTCTATCCCCAAAATGAGAAAAATTGTGTGGGAAGTTGTGGGGGGGGTAGGTAAAAAACACAACCTCTGAGAAGAAAAGAAAAAAAATTACCCATGCTTAAGTGAGGGCTATAAATATTTCTGGGACTTTTGGGGAAGGGATAGACAAGTAAGTAAGGTGATGTTGCTGCCTAAATGATTTATATATCAACCAGGTATCAAAAGCACTAAAATGATGTTGACTTAGCCCTAGGCATATTGACCTGGAACAATCCTAAAAAATAGCAATAATAATACTCCTGGAAGAAAATGACCCAGAACAGAAATGGTTAGATAATGATAATGGATAACCTAGAAATTTTCATGAGTGTTAGTGAACAATGAGATGCATCAGTGCTCATACCAGGATGATCCAGCTGCCCAGGTTCTTAGCATGTGTTCCTGAGACACCAGAGAAAGCTTAGAAGATTCAGTTTCTGAATCTCAATGATTCAAGGTGGTTTAACCTCAGGGGATAGGCACAACAACTAAGGGAATGAGGACAATATCAAGAAGGGCCAACTATTCCACCAAAAGCCTGATCCAGGGATAAAACCTGATCCTGGAACCAATCCCAATTTAGGAACTAAAGTTGTAGATATGAGTCAATCACAGAGGAGCCAACCAATATAAAAAATTTCTTTATAGTTCTAGAGATCTCTCAAAAGAAAGATTGGCTCCATCACTACTATAAATAGGAATTCAAAGGAAAAAATAGATTTCAACAAGAGCTACATGAATACCTAGAAAAAATGTAGCAATAAATAAAAAAAAACTCTTGAAGAAAAAATTGGAAAGAGTTTAAATAATTTAAAAGAGAAAGTGATAAACTTTACCTAAGTATAGGACTCCTTGACAACTAGAAGAGGCCAAAAATGAAAATCAGTAGTTCCATGAAACAAAAAGAAATACTGGAATAATATTAAATGATTGAAAAATAGAAGATAATATAGGATATTTTAAATTCTTTTTTTAAAAATTTGATTTGGAAAAATGTTGACTACGGAGAAATAATTTAAGAACCACTATACTCTCTGAAAATAAGAATAATTTTAAGACTCAACAGTATATTTCAACAAATCATAAATGAAAACTTCATGGATTTATTAGAACCAGAAAGCAAAGTAAAGGTAGGAAAATTCACCAACCAATTTCTGAGAGACTCTCAAAAGGAGAAATTCCAAGAATGGCATAGCCAAAATACAATGTTCCAATTAAAAAAATACCATTATCTAAAAAGAAGCAATACAAGTTCCACGGAGTCTCACAGGTAGGATTTTACAAGATCTGAAAGTTTCTGCTATAAATGAAAGGAGATATTGGAATGCAGTATACCAAAAGGCAAAAGATAAAAGTTTTAGAATCAAAAATAGCTTATGCTAAAAAACAAAAACAAAAACAAAAACCAGAACAGTGACCTTCAAGGGGGAAAATGGATCTTTAATAAAATAAAGGGTTTCCAAGCATTTCTAGCAAAAAGACCAGTGCTAAGTAAGAATTTTGAAATACATACACAATGAGAAAGAGAAATTGCATTTAAAATAATCACAATGCATAAAGAACTTTGGCATTTAATCATCAAGATAAGGACAGGAATTATGTGAATTCAACTATAAAAAACAAACTCCTTATATAATTGGAAAAAATATCAATTGTTCATAGAAACCTGAAGTGGCATTATAGAGTTGACAATACTACCTAAATTAATTTATTTATTAAGTGCCATACCACTCAAAGTACCAAAAGATTACTTTATAAAGTTAGAAAAAAATAGAATTAATTTTAAGGAAATTAAAGTAGAAAAACTTCAAGGTAAATCATGAAAAAATGGGAAAAATAGATCTCATTAAAATTAGTTGACCGATTATTATTTGAAAAAATAAATTTAAGCGCAAAAGTCAAGAGAAAATCAGAAAGATAAATTTACTTGAGCAATTAGAAGGGGCTGCATGATGATGTAATGCTAATATTGCCTGACATTATCTCCCTCATCTAAATTTTTCCCAGTCCCAGCTAAATCCCCACCTTTTACGAGAAGCCTTTCCTCATCTGTCTTGATGCTGATGCTTTCCTTCTGTTGATGATATCCAATTATCTTTTTTTAAAATTTAATTTTATTTTTTATTAAAGCTTTTTATTTGCAATACATAAATATGGGTAGTTCTTCAACATTGACCCTTACAAAGCTTTCCGTTAGAAATTTTCCTCCCTAGTCCCCTCCCCTCCCCTAGATGGCAGGAAGTCCACTACATGTTAATTATATTAAAATACTTGACAAATCGAATATATGTATACATATTTCCACACTTGTCTTTTTTTCATTAAAACTTTTTATTTGCAAAACATATGTATGGGTAATTCTTCAGCATTAACCCTTACAAAGCTTTCTGTTACAAATTTTTCCCCCCTACTCCCCACCCCTCCCCTAAATGGCAGGATATCCACTACATGTTAATTATGTTAAAATACTTGACAAATCAAATATATGTATACATATTTCCACACTTATTGTTGTGCAAGAAAAATCGTATCTACAAGAAAGAAGAATCAGAGAAAGGAAACACCATGCAAGCAAACATCAATAGAGAGCATGAAAATGTTATGTTGTGGTCCACCCTCTCTCTGGGTGTATATGGCTTTCTTCACTGAACAATTGGAAGTGGTTTGAAACATTTCATTGTTGAAGACAGCCATGTCCATCAGAATTGATCATCATATAGTATTGTTGTTGCTGTGTATAATGATCTCCTGGTTCTGCTCATTTCACTTAGCATCAGTCCATGCAAGTCTCTCCAGGCCTCTCTGAAATCATCCTGCCGGTCGTTTCTCACAGAACAATAATATTCCATAACATTCATATCCCATAATTTATTCAGCCATTCTCCAATTGATGAGCATCCATTCAGTTTCCAGTTTCTAGCCACTACAAAAAGGGCTGCCACAAACATTCTTGTATATGTGGGCCCCTTTCCTTCTTTTATGATTTCTTTGGGATATAAGCCCAATAGAAATGCTGCTGGGTCAAAGGGTATGCACAGTTTGATAACTTTTTGAGCATAGTTCCAAATTGCTCTCCAGAATGGCTGGATCCGTTCATAGTTCCACCAACAATGCATTAGTGTCCCACCCTTCCCACATCCCCTCCAACATTCGTCATTATCTTTTCCTGTCATTTTAGCCAATCTGACAGGTTCCACACTTATCTTGCTGTGCAAGAAAAATCATATCTACAAAAAAAAAAAATCTGAGAAAGGAAACCCAATGCAATCAAATGTCGATAGAGAACATGAAAATATTATGTTGTGGTCCACATTTCATATCCCTCTCTCTGGGTGTATATGGCTTTCTTTACTGAACAATTGGAACTGGTTTGAAACATTTCATTGTTGAAGAGAGCCATGTTCATCAGAATTGATCATCATATAGTATTGTTGTTGCCGTGTACAATGATGTCCTCCTGGTTCTGCTCATTTCACTCAGCATCAGTTCATGCAAGTCTCTCCAGGTCTCTCTGAAATCATCCTGCTGGTTGTTTCTTACAGAACAATAATATTCCATAACATTCATATCCCACAATTTATTCAGCCATTATCCAATTGATGGGCATCCATTCAGTTTCCAGTTTCTAGCCACTACAAAAAGGGCTGCCACAAACATTCTTGCACATGTGGGGCCCTTTCCTTCCTTTAAGATCTCTTTGGGATATAAGCCCAATAGAAACACTGCTGGGTCAAAGGGTATGCACAGTTTGATAACTTTGTGAGCATAATTCCAAATTGCTCTCCAGAATGGTTGGATCAGTTCACAGTTTCACCAACAATGCATCAGTGTCCCAGCCTTCCCACACCCCCTCCAACATTCATCATTATCTTTTCCTGTCATTTTAGCTAATCTGACAGGTATGTAGTGGTACCTCAGAGTTGTCTTAATTTCCATTTCTCTGATCAATAGTGATTTGGAGCACCTTTTCATATGACTGGAAATGGTTTTAATTTCATCATCTGAAAGTTGTCTGTTCATATCCTTTGACCATTTAGATGATATGCAATTATCTTGTAGATGTTTATACATAATTGATTTCATATTGTTTCCCCCACTAAATTATGAGCTTTCTGAGAGCAGCACTGTTTTGTTTGTTTGTTTTGGGTTTACCTTTCTTTGCTTAGCACAGTACCTGGAACATAGTTGGTATTTAATAAATGCTTATTGACTAAGTAGCATTCTAATAAGCAGAGAAGGGTAGAGAGGTCATTTTCTGAATCATAATGCTTTCAAAGAGTTTTGAGGAAGTTAAAAAAAAGAAAGAAAATAAAAAAGAAAAACTGAGCTCTTTGGGTATAGATTGATTTAATTCTAAGGACTGAAAGAGATGGAAAAGAAGGGAAGATAAATGGAATACATTAGTATAGAAAGAAGGAAAAAGGAAGTAGAACTTGCAATTTCTCATAATTGGGATGTATGAGAAAAAGAATGTATAAGTATAGAAGAAGGGATGGAGACTAAGGAGAAGCAGGAATCACGATGAAGTTCATTCTTATCCAAAAGGTTAAAGACATTCATATTGAAGGTTCAGAATAAAAATACATCAAAAGTCAAAAAGGGAAATAAGAAGGGAAAGGATGGAGATGGATAGAAGGGACAATAATTTTGATCACATTGGGGAAGGGGAAGAGGAAAGCAAACAAAATTTCTAATTCTAAAGGAGAGATTAAAAGGAAAAGAAAAAAAGAAGAAAAGTATCAACATTGATCAATACAAAGACCAACCCTTTCTCCAGAAGACTTATGATGGTATATGTTATCCATCTCTTGACAGAGAGGATGGATTTAAGGTCAGCAAAAGATATATTTTTTAAAACATAGATTCTTGACCTTTTAATTTCATTTCAACAAGGATTTTTTGTTTAATTTTGCAGAGTGTGGGGGTGTGGGTTAAGTGACTTGCCCAGGGTCTCACAGCTAGAAAGTATTAAGTGTCTGAGGTCAAATTTGAATTCAGGTCCTCCTGATTCCAGGAGAGGTGCTGTATCCATTGCACCATTTAACTGTCCCTCAACAAGGATTTATTAAGTACTTATTGTAAGCCAGAGACTGTATTTAGTACTGGACATAAAAGGGCAAAAATGAGACAGTTCCTGCCTTAATAGGATATACTTTTTTTTTAAACTTCTCTATCCAAAGCCTAAGATGACTTCAAAATGTTTCTAGGATTAAGTACCAATTCTTCAGTCTGACATTTACAATCCTCTACAACTGACTCTCCCCATGTCTTTTTAGATAATTTACCATCAGTCCCCTTTACACAGTCTACTTCAAAATTGGACTTATAACTTTCCCTGAATTTTATACTTCATCTCCCAGTGCTATACTTTTGCACAGGATGTGCGCCATGTCTGGGAAACTGTTTCCTCACTTTTGCCACTTAGAATCAAAACGTAGATTTCAATCAAATGTTCCCTCCTCCAAAACATTTCCTAACTCTCTCCTTTCTTACAAATTTTCCTTATATTTCCTTCTCTGTATACTTATGGCATCCCCACCAGTAAAACATAAGCTCTTTGAAGGCAGGGGTTATCCTCATTTCATATTTGTTATTGTATCCCTAGTGCCTGTTGCAGGATCCCCAGCAGGTGATCAGTACCTATTTGTGGAACTGAATGTCATAATGTCCTGAAGGCTGGTGGTTTCTGGGTCAGCACGGAACCATTTAAAAACTGTACTAAGAGAAAAGAAATAGGATGAAGAAGAAGAAAAAAGGAGTGATGAGGTAATAAAGTCCTCATTAAAATCATCCACACATGCCTATTCAAGATGCCAGGACTGGCCCTTCCACTCAGAAAGGCTCCTTGTCCCAGGGACTTGGCTGTTTCCCACTGTGACTCCTTCATGTGAGCTGAGCGGGGCCCCAGTGCTCTGCTATGGCTGACAGAATAGTGCTTTGCATTTCTATAGCCTTTCAAGATGAACACAAATGTGAACCCAGGGGGCCTTCCAGCAAGCTGGCTAAGGCAGGTGAAGGCACTCCCCTTAGTCGTGCCTGCAGAGTAATCCCTCAATGTGGCTTCTTCAAAGAGGAGGGCTTTGAAGAGCTCCAGATAACCAGAATGGATCTCCAGCCTGATCATTTATCTCATTTTGGGTATTGCCCTAATGAAAGGGAAAAAAAAAATGGAACCAAATGTGACAGAAGATATGTTGAATTTAGGAGGTGTAAATCCTGGATTTGCCATTTGATATCTACATGATGGTCTTGGGAAGCTCAATTAATCTCTCTGAGCCTCAGTTTCCTCATCTGTAAAAATGAAGGGGATTGGATTTGATAATTCAATTCCTTTCTAGCTCTAAATTCTGTGATCCTTAGATAATCAGAACTTAAATTTAAAGTCATTACAAGGTACAGTGAATAGAGCAGTGGCTCTGGAGTCAGAAGGACCAGAGTTCAAATCCAGCCTCACACACTTACTAGCTATGTGACCTCCCTGGACTTGGGAAACTTAATTAATCTCTCTGAGCTTCAGTTTCCTCATCTGTAAAAAGGTGAGGGGAGTTAGATTTGATAATTCAATTCCTTTCTAGCTCTAAATTCTGTGATCTGTGAATTTAAAGTCATCACAAGGTACAGTGAATAGAGCACTGGCTCTGAAGTCAGAGGCACCAGAGTTCAAATCCAGCCTCAGACACTTACTAGTTGTGTGACTTTGGGTAAATAACTTAGTCTCCACTACCTCCCCAAAATATAAAGTTATTACAAGATTGAGGCAAATTGGTGGTAATGGGTGAGGGGCCGGGAGTTAAGAATAGGGTACAGATCGGAAACTGAGAAGTCCCATGGTGGCTTCTCTGTCTACTTCAAAAGGAAAAAAAAAGAAAAAAAGACAAGACCTTCACTTGTAGGAAAAATCCATAAACTCCCACCTCACAGAGGCAAAAGCGCAGAGCTAGGAAAGCTCTTACTGGAGCAGCCCTTTTGTGGTGTTCTTCCTATTTTAGGGCTTTCTTTGATATTGATGTTAAACTGTTTTCATTTGAATCCCTAAGCTGATGGGAAAAGTCGCACGGGAACTTTGCCCCGAGCCCTTCTTCCTGCTAGCTCTCTGTGCCAGGGTCTTGGTAACAGCCGGACATTGACTTTATTAAGGCTTAATGAAGCCCCCATCCTTTCCCCCCGCCCCAGACCCTCGGTGTCCTATGGGAGAGCCCTGGGGTATGAGAATCCACCTTCCCAAAGTTCCTAGTCAAAAATATGTGACTGAATTCTGCAATAAATTATAGGGGAGGAAAAGACTTGCAAAGATAACGTGAAATGTCCCTCGTCCCTAGGGGACGCCATTTTTTCATTGCAGTTTTGGCCTTTGTGACATCGGTGACAGACCACATCAGTGGAGTAGGGAGCGGAACTTGGGTGCTGAGAGCCTCTGTGTAACTGGAGCCGAGGAGCCCAGAGGGAGGCACAACGTGACCCCCAAAGTGCAGCAAGGGGAGGGGGAAGCTGGCAGCCTCCTCCTCGCCTTTTGTGCCCCCCTCTCTCTGGGGTTTTGCTAGTGAATGAGAAGGCAGCCAGAGAAGAAAGGCCTCTTGTCCTGAGCCTCGAGGCCCTAATCCTCTTACGTGTCCGCAGCGGAAAAGCAGAAGCAGGATCGAGAAGGGCAAGCCTGATTTGTATTCCAGCTCCCATTTTTCATCCCCGCACGCCGGTGCCAGCTCCACCGCGGTACAAAGGATGGCCTCCCTTCCCCCTCCCCCTCCCCTAGAAGAGCAACCAAGCATCCGCATTTAATAGCCATCCACATCATCTGGCTTTTAAAGTGATTAAACCTCGAGGTGCGTAGGACGGGAGATCACCTCTGTTGGAGGATGTCTTGTCTACAAGGATCTTTAACTTTGCGCAGCATAATACTACCCGGCCCAGCCCATCCTTCCAACAGCCCCTGCAGACTGCGGCTGTTATTTACTTCTGAACTCCGTGGAGCCTCCTTCCCTCCCCCGGGAGATGATGGTGACCTCCTTTGCTGCTGTAAATGATCAGAAGTGATGTTGCAGAATCTCAAACATGTGCTTTAGAAAAGAAAAAGAAAAAAGCTTTGCACACAAATCCCACATTGTTTCAGTTCTTCCAGTCCTAGAACCCTAAGCTCAGATCTGAATATACACCTGCAGGCAGAGAAACACAGCCGGAGGCATCTTCTTACTATACTGGGAGACATACATGCTGTCAGGGAAGAAGTCTGCTTCACAACCCTCACCAATAATTTGCCTGGTCTCCTAAACACTAATACTGTGGCGCTCTGTTCTTTCTCTGCTAGCTTTCACTTCTGAACTGCTATGTTTGGAAGGGACCTTGGAGACTACCTCATCCTTTCTCCACCATTTGGAGATGAAGAAATTAAATTAAATGATTTACCCAAAGTGAAAAGGGTAATTGGCAGAGCTAGGGGAAGAATTAGGCTTCCTGGTCCCCAGTTTATTAGTTTTTCTACCATACTTTATATGGAATTCCTATAAAGCAATAAGCTTTATATCTATATGAACCTCTATGTAGATAGATAGTTTGCTTATAAAGTAATGAGTTATAGATCCATATATGTGTCCTTTTATAAATATAGATATATATATACACATACGTGTATGTATATATATATACTACACACATGTAGTATATCATATAGTTCCACAGTATCTATATGCTAGATTTGCTATTAAGTAATAGGATATATTTATACATTTATATGTATGAATGAATTATGTAAGTATAACTTTATTTCCTTTCCCCCAAGAGTTGTACTCCAAAAGAAGCTTGGCTATGGAGTACAATATCTCTGCTCTGGAATGACAGAATTGTAGCCTCCAGTGTAGACTGCCTTAATAATGGCTATACATCCTAAATATTAAGATATATACACATATATATGTATATACATGTGTATGTGTCTCTGTATATATATATATATGCAGTACAATACATAGGTATCATAAAGCATAATATACATAATATATGCAGTATATATTATCATGGACTATATATATAGCATATTATATTTCACAATGTGTGTGTGCATGTGTGTAGTAATAGGTATAGCCAAAGTAAGAAAGGGATATCATCATCCTTTTCACTTATACAATACTTTCAGGTTTGCAAAATGCTTTACATATGTCCACTCATTTGGTATTCACAAAACTGTGAGATCGGAGATATTGTTATCCCCATTTTACAGATGAAGAAAGGGAGGCAAAGAGATTAAATGATTTATCCAGGACCATGCAGCTAGTGAATATCTGAGACTCTGATTTAGAAGTGCACTATCGACTTCGCCGTTAGCTACGTTCTCCAGGATGCTTGCATCCAGCTGGAGCACCTTTTTGGAAAACAAAGGTTCTACTTCCTTCAAGGCTCTGTGTGCTCATTTAGCAGATTGATGATATCAGGGAAATTGATAAACAGTCAACAAATAAACTAATAATGAAGTTTTTCTTGACCATAAGGAAGGGCATCATGAACATCAGTGGGACTGGGACAGACTAAATATCTGAGGAAGAGAAAAACAAAAACTTGCATAGTAACAAATAACAGAACAAATAGAAACAGTAGCAGTTTTTAAACAGCTATTTCAAAGCTGTCTAATTGAAGTCTCTGAACCACTTACCTCATTTTCAGAGGGACAGAAAGACTGCTTTGGGAGTCAAACAATTTCTAGAACAGGACTTCTTAAACTTTTTCCACTTGTAAGCCTTTTTTGCCTGAGGAATTTTTACACAACTTTGGGTATATAGGTATGTGTAATAGAAATACAAATCAAACATTTACTGATTATAAATCATATTTTTGTGACCCCCCCACATTCAGTTACAAGATTCCACATGGGGTCACAAACTGTGGTTTGAGAAGCTGAATCTAGAAACTCTCATTTCCTAGATTCCCCTTGCAAGGGAGCGGTGGGCAGAGGTAGAGAAAAGGAAATTAAACTATGCATTTGGTTAAATGGCTGAAGTGCTTTTCTGTTAATTTCTTAATCATTTCTGTCCTGAGTAAAATGTTTTACTGTCTCAATACTATTTCTTTCCTGGATCTGTTAGCATGATAAGCAACTGAATATTTAGATCTGAATTAATATCAGAAATTTACAGTTTTTTGATTGCATAGGACAAGTGAACCAAAAAGATAAAATGCCACTTAAAATGCCAGCTATTAGAACTTGAGTCATAAAATCATAGATTTAACTCTGGAAAAGACCTTAGAGGCTATTCAGTCTCCATGATTTTACAGATGAGGAACCTTGAGAAGTGATGGAACTTGCAAAAGGCCACAACAGAGATTTGAAACTAGGTTCTCTGCCTCCAAATGCAGTGTTCTTTCCACCGTGTTTTTCTTCCTCCTACACATTCTCTCCTCCATCTTAGCTTCCACACATAGACCCTCACTTTGCCTGCCATTCCAATAAGATGGTCCATCTCCCAACTCATTTTCTCTGGCCAGCTTCTTTCCTATCTGGAATGCTCTTCCTCCTCATTTCTGTCTCTAGACTTTCTTTATATCTCAGTCAATGTCTCACCTTCTCCAGGAAGCTTTTCCCAACCCTCCTTAATTCTAGTGCCTTCCTTTTGTGAATTGTTTCCTGTTTATCCCATATATAACTTGTTTATATATTTATATATTGTCTTCCTCTTTAGATTGTGAGCTCCTTAAAAGTAGACTTTTTTTTTTGCCTTTCTTTCTAACTTCAACATGTGGCACAGAGCTTGGCATATAATAGGTGCTTAATAAGTGTTTTTTGACTGACTGACACCCCCCCCCCAGGATCCACAAGATCCTGATTATGTCACTTAATAGCAAGTAGGTGGCACAGTGGGTAAAATACCAGGACTGGAGTCAGGAAGACCTAAATTCAAATATGAACTCAGACACATAATAGGTGTGTGACCTGGGCAAGTCACATAACCCTGTTTACCTCAGTTTCCTCATCTGTAAAATGAGCTGGAGAAGGAAATGGCAAACTACTCCAGTGTCTTTGCCAAGAAAACGCCAAAATGGGGTCATGAAGGATTGAACATGACTGACAACCACAGGCACATTGAAATTCAATACTTGAAGACAAGTTTATAACACAGATCTGTACCTGTTGAGGAAATGGTGACCTTGAGGCCTCTTATATTGACAGTCACAGGTCTTAGTGTATCTGCACATGAGCATGCAAACACATGTACACAGGATTATGATATGGAAGCAGTCTGTTTCACTAAAGAAGCACTGGATTTCATTCTCCTTGGAATTCAGTTCTGGGTCATACGTATGATTCTGGTAAATTGCTTCAGTTCTCTAGGTCTCAATTTCATCATGAAAAATAGGAGTTCTTAAGCAAGGGTCTGAGGGCAGCCAGATAGTGCAGTGGAAGAGAGCACCTGGTATGGAGTTAGGAGAATCTGAATTCAAATCCAACCTCAAACACTTAACATTTCCTAGCGGTGTGACCCTGGGCAAATCACTTAACCCCAATTGCCACATTCACACAAACAGAAAAGAAAGAGAGAAATTTTCTCTCTCATAAAACAAAAATTAAAAATTTTAACCAAGGCTCTATAAACTCCCAATGGGGTCAAGGAATAAATTTCAGGGGGCTCATGAATTTAATCATCTCTAATTTAGTATTTTCTTCAGTTATTAAAAATAACCATTATTCTAGCAAGGGGATCTATTAGATGGGAGGATTAAATAATATCACTTCTGCAGGACTGATGACTAACAACCAAACTCAGGCTATTTATATAAATGGAGAAAATTATTAGCAAATTCATTCATCTGAATTATGTGGGCTGGGTTTTTTTCTTTTTTTCAAATTGAGGTTTCGTTAGTTTGTTAGAGTTATTTCTGGATCTCACTCAAAAAGAATACCTAGAAATTGCTAAACATGTGTGAATTATATGATGGTAAGGAGAAAGGAGCTTTCTACATTATTATATTATGGAATACAAGTTCTCAGGAAGGTTGCAGAACCTAACCTTTAGTGTTCTACATGATAGGACTAACAACTTGATATTAATTAAGGAATATAAAAAAATAAGATTATAGGATTTGGGACTAGAAAGGACCTTTGTGATTTTGTAGTCCAAATTCTTCATTGTACATCTTAGGAAACAGAAGCCTGAAGGGTTTTGTCAAGATGACAATGAATGAACAGTAAATCCAGGATTCCAACCCAGGCCCTTTCATTCTAAATCCATTATTCATTACAATTGGAGTATATGGGATAATAGCCTGTTTCCTTATATGAAAACATGGGATAATAAATTAATCAACAGATATTTATTAAAGACCTATTATGTCTCAAACACTATGCTAGGTGCTTGGGATTTAAATACAAAGAATGTAATAATCCCTATTTGCAAAATGTTTAATGGGAGACATAACAAGTACATTAAATATACATACACACACACACACACATATATATAGTTTTATGACTTCCTTACTCAATCAATGAAATTGGTTGTATTGGGGAATTGCATGATTAGATCTGAACTGAGGGAAAATTACTTTAGTAGCAGTGTATAGGACAGACTGGAATAGGGAGAGACTTAAAGTAGGATGGGGACCTGCATGAAGGTGGGAGCCTCGTGAGCAGGGAGGAAAGGTAGTCTACAAGGAAATGTTGTGAAATAGCAAGATTTGACATATAATTGAACAAGTGCAGTGAGGGAATGTAAAGAGTCTAGAATAATGCTACAGTTATAAACCTGGGAAATTGGAAGGAAGATGAAACAGAAATCTGGGAGAAATGAGGGTTGGGGGGGGAATGAATAGGGGTTATCTTGAATGTGAGATATCTTAAGGGCATCCAGTTTAACAAGTCCATTGAGGAACTGGTCATGTGGAACTGAAGCTTAGGGCAGTTTGATAGGATATCTACATCAATTTCTATCAACATCCATATCATCTGTATCTATATTATATCATTTCTGTCTATATTTCTAGATCTCTGTCTGTCTCTGTCATCTGCATGGAGCCTATAGTTAAACACACAGAAACTTTTGAGGTTACTGAGAACATGGAGAGAGAAAAGAGAGTCCAGGACAGAACCTTGGTGATGACCTACAGTTCAGGAGCATGCTATGGATGATTCATTAGCAAAGATTGGGAAGAAGCAGTTCGACAGGTAGGAGGAGAACCAAGAGGGAGTGACATCACAAAAATCCAGAAAGGAGAGAGAATTGTGGAAGGTAATTAACAGTGTTAAATGGACGGAGAGATCAAGATGATGATGTGTGGGATGGGTCCAAGACCCCCTTTCCCAAATTAACTAATCAGAGACATCTTCAGGTACAAAGAGAAAGTATTTAATCCCTGCAGGGAGAGGCCCAGACACACAGCTGGGAGCCATCCCAACTCTAGCCATGTACTCTTGGAACCTGCCTGCTTCCAACTTGTCCAAGGTTTCAAAGCAAAAGACCTGAGACTTTTCGTTGGATGGACTAAAAGAAAGTAACCCTCCTTGACTAATGGTCACTAATGTTGTCTACTTCTTGTGGGTCATGTCACTTCCCATGGGCGACTTGAGGGCCCGACCTTTAGGCCACTTGTCTACCTGCAACCTAGAGTCTAAGACTGGGAATAGGGATCATGTGACTTCCTGAAACCTGAGTCCCAAGACCTCACCTTTCGGCTCTAGGTATAGGGATCATGTGACTCAGGCCCAGTCTTAATACTGAGAAAGCTTCATCCAATCAGCCCCATTCAATGATAAAAGACCATTAGATTTGACCAATACAGTTTCAGTTAAGTAATGAGACTGGAAACCAGATTACAAAGGATTAAGAAGTGAGTGAGAGGAAAGGAAGTAAGTGAATAGGAACAGCTTTTGCAAGAAGTTTGAGAAAGGGAGGAGAGAGATAGGATGACCGTTTGAGGAATGGTAGTCTAGTAAAGTTTTGTTGTTTTTTAAATGATGAGCGAGATGTGGATACGTTTGAAAGCAAAAAGGAAGAAAACAGTTGAAAGGAAAAAGTTGATGATTGTAATTTACAAACAGGTAGAACTTCTTGTCAACGTCAACCTTTCTATATATGGACTTGATCTCATCTCCTTTCAACTTTCCAGAAGATTGCATCCTGAGATGTCTGCAGTATCTCTTTAATTTTCCACCTCTCTTTATCTACTAGTTCCTTCCATAGTTCCATAAAGACTTAGCCTATAGAGTTAGATGATCAATTGAGATAATATATGTAAGGCCACTGAAAACCTTAACGCTCTGTACAAATGTCAGCTTTTACCATCATTCCCACTATGACACACTGCCTAAAATTAGGTCAAATTTTAAAATGTGATATGTTCAGGGATCATGTTAAATAGTTAGTATAAATGCTGCTGCTTCTTCTTTTTTTAACCACAGTGTATTTATGGAAATCTTGCAGTAAAGTGAGGAAAAGAATTTTTTTTTCACTTTAACAACAATGCTATGAATGAGAGTTGTATTACTAAGAAGTTGGTATTGAATAAAATCACAGTGACCTACAATAAGTCTTAAAAGCAAATATAAAATTATATGATTTTATTTAAAATAGTAAAAATCTTTTCTAAACTCTATTAAATGTCCATAAATATACTGTACATATTTATGACACAAGGGACTCAAAAGAACTCTGCACATTGTACCCAAGCTCCAAAAAGCTGTAGCATGCTGCAGTGACCACACCCCAGTAAAACTGTCTCTAATGACTGGCTAAATAAGGTTGACAGAGAGGAGTGTCTACCCCAAGCATGTGAAGACTTACCCCTACCCCCACCCCCACCCCACCCCTGGGGAATGGGTAGATGAGAACAATTTGTTCCAATGATCATGTAGGCAGCTGGAGTGAGTCCATAGAGCTTTGTTAGACATTGAAGACACCAAGATCATCCCAGACCATCAGTTGTCCTGACTTTTGTCCTGCCACTGGATGTCTATGACTCTAGAAGAGATAGTGAGACTGATGACTTTGTGCAACTCTGCCTCACTTAAATTTAATTCACATGCAAGCCAAGACATCACCCCAAGATATCATTGGTCATTTTTGAAACAAAGTACAAACAACACTGTATGTACAACATATTAAAAAATAAAACTTGATTGTATAATAAATTTGAACTAAAAATAATAAATAATTAAGCATATTCCCATTTGATGCCTCAGTTGAAGTAACAAAGTTGCTTCTGTTATATCTTTCATGGAACCTATTATAACACTCATAAAGTCATGGGAGACTTTTTGTTGGAGGAAAACTTTGAAGGTAATATTTTCTTTGCAGAATAAAATGCTGTGTGATCCTGGATAAATCATTTAACCTCTCTCAGCCTCAGTTTCCTGATCAATAAAATGGGAAAAATAATGGCACCTGCCTGCCAGGGTCACTGTGAGAATCAAATGGCATAACAAATATATTTTGTGCACCTTAAAGTGCTATATAGATGCATTAGTCAACAATAAAAAGAATGGGATCTTATGTTCTCTGCACCATTCTGTCAACTCTGGAACTACAAAGATAATGACCTTCTATACAATATTGCTTACTTAGAAAGCCTGACCATTCATTTTCCATGACTTCTTTAAGAAGATACTCGACATGTATATAGATCATTCTCATGAAGGTTTATAGAGATGGGAAAATTGGGGTTAATGTCAGTAATTTTTTGATGGTTTTTCAGTTTCTCTTTTTTAGAACAGGAAAATGTCTGTTATTTTCTTCCAAGTATTACATTTTTTTTTCAGATAAATTGAGAATCAGTCTTACAGCGACCTCAAAACCTTGTCACCTTCTCTATGTAAATTTAGTCTAATTTAGGTGTTTTCTCCATCTTCATTTTCCTTAGTGATATATACTTTCTCAAGCAACACATTGGGGAACTGTGATGTTAGAATGCAAATGTGTTAGCTCCATTCTTATTGATGGAAAGAATAGTTTGCTATAATAATCTTGGCAGATCTTTCCCATTTTTTTCATTTCTTTTTCATTTCTCTTTCCAATATCATCCTACCCTGGATCAAATACTCTCAGGATAATCTAGTTTAGTTCAGTCTGTCATCAAGCTTTCTGTTAATTTCTTTTTTCTCTATTTGTTTCTTGATACTTCATGAGATCTTACTGCTCAGAATTTTCCCTCTGTGAACTTTGATAAATGAGTTTATATTCTAAACTTGTCTTTGAAATTAAATTTGTTACAAGGCATATGAGGAGTAGGAAAATGAGTGAAATGGGCAAAGGCACCATTACTGTATAACTTCCATTCCTACAAAGACTTATGGTAAAGTACCAGAAACTTGGGTGTGTTCATTTCATATTTTGTTTTGATCTTAGCTCTTCATCTTTGTCACTGTTTTTAAAAAAATTATAATAGCTTTTTATTTTTCAAAATATATGCACAGATAGTTTTCAGCAATCAACCTTGCAAAACCTTGTGTTCCAAATTTTCTCTCCCCTTCTCCTTTTCCCCTAGACAGCAAATAATCCAATATAGGTTAACGATGTGCAATTCTTTTTTTTTCTTTATTAACGTTTCTTATTTGCAAAACATATGTGTGGGTAATTCTTCAACATTGACCCTTACAAAGCTTTCTATTACAAATCTCCCCCCCCCCAATTCCCACTCCTCTAGAAGACAGGAAATCCACTACATCGAATATATGTATACATATTTCCATACTTATCATTGTTGTGCAAGAAATATTGTATTTACAAGAAAAAAATCAGAGAAAGGAAATACAATGCAAGCAAACATCAATAGAGAGCATGAAAATGTTATGTTGTGGTCCACATTTCATATCCCTCTCTCTGGGTGTATATGGCTTTCTTCACTGAACAAACTGGAACTGGTTTGAAACATTTCATTGTTGAAGAGAGCCATGTCCATCAGAATTGATCATAATATAGTCTTCTTGTTGCTGTGTATAATGATCTCCTGGTTCTGCTCACTTCACTCAGCATCAGTTCATGCAAGTCTCTCCAGGCCTCTCTGAAACCATCCTGCTGGTCATTTCTTATAGAACAGTAATATTCCATAACATTCATATACCATAATTTATTCAGCCACTCTCCAATTGATGGGCATCCATTCAGTTTCCAGTTTCTAGCCACTACAAAAAAGGGCTGCCACAAACATTTTTGCACATGTGGGTCCCTTTCCTTCCTTTAAGATCTCTTTGGTATATAAGCCCAATAGAAACACTGCTGGGTCAAAGGGTATGAACAGTTTGATAACTTTTTGAGCATAGTTCCAAATTGCTCTCCAGAATGGGTGGATCCATTCACAGTTCCACCAACAATGCATCAGTGTCCCAGTTTTCCCACATCCCTGCCAATATTTGTCATTATCATTTCCTGTCATTTTAGCCAATCTGACAGGTGTGTAGTGGGACCTCAGAGTTTTCTTAATTTGCATTTCTCTGATCAATAGTGATTTGGAGCACCTTTTCATTTGACTAGAAATAGTTTTAATTTCATCATCTGAAAATTGTCTGTTCATATCCTTTGACCATTTATCGTTTGGAGAATAAATTCTTATAAATATGAGACAATTCTCTATATATTTTAGAAATGAGGCCTTTATCAGAACCCTTAAATGTAAAGATGATTTCCCAATTTATTGCTTCCTTCCTAATCTTGTCTGCATTAGTTTTGTTTGTACAAAAACTTTTTAACTTAATATAATCAAAATTACCTATCTGGTATTCAATTTGGACGCAAATTCTTTCCTTCTCCACAGATCTGAGAGGTAAACTATTCTATGTTCCTCTAATTTGTTTATAATATCACTCTTTATATCTAAATCACGAACCCATTTAGATTTTATCTTGGTATGTGGTGTTAGTTGTGGTTCAAGCCCTAATTTCTTCCATACTAGTTTTCAGTTTTCCCAGCAGTTTTTGTCAAATAGTGAGTACTTATCCCAAAAACTGCGGTCTTTGGATTTATCAAACAATAGACTGCTATAGTTATTGCCTAGTTTGTCCTGTGATCCTATCCCATGCCACTGCTCAACTACTTTATTTCTTGGCCAGTACCAAATGGTTTTGATGACTGCTGTTTTATAATATAGTTTTAGATCCTTCATTAGGCTTTTTTTTTCCCATTAATTCCCTTGAAATTCTTGACCTTTTGTTCTTCCAAATGAACTTTGCTAATATTTTTTCTAGATCTCTAAAATAAATTCTTGGGAGTTTGATTGGTATAGCACTAAATAAGTAAATTAGTTTGGGTAGTATTGTCATTTTTATTATATTTGCTCGGTCTACCCATGAACACAACCATGTGCAATTCTTCTAAACATATTTCTACTTTTATGTTGCACAAGAAAAATCAGATCAAAAGAAAGGGGAATGAGAAAGAAAAACTACAGGCAAACAAATAACAACAAAAAAAGTGATAATACCATGCTGTAATCCATATTTAATCTCCTAGGTCCTATCTCTGGATGCAAATGACTCTTTCCATCACATTTATTGGAATTGTCTTGAATCACCTCATTGCTGAGAACAGTAAAGTCCATCACAGTTAGTCATCACATGGTCTTGTTGTTACTATATACAATGTTCTTTCCGTTCTAGTCACTTCACTTATCATCAATCCATGTACATCCAGACTTTTCTGAAGTTAGTCTGCTCATCATTTCTTATAGAACAATAATATTCCATTACATTCATGCACCATAACTTATTCAATCATTTCCTAATTGATGGGCATCTACTCAGTTTCCAAATCCTTGCCATTACAAAAAGGGGTGCTACAAACATTTTTGCACATGTGAGTCCTTTTCCTCCCTTTATGATTTCTTTGGGATACAGACCCAATAGAGGCACTTCTGGGTTAAAGGGTATGCACAGTTTTATAATCCTTTGGGCATAGTTCCGGGTTGCTCTCCACAATCATTGGATCATTTCACAACTCCACCAACAATGTATTAATGTCCCAGTTTTCCCCCAACCCCTCCAACATTTATCATTATCTTTTCCTGTCACCTTAGTCAATCTGAGAAGTGTGAGGTGGTACCTCAGAGTTGTTTTAGTTTGCATTTCTCTAATCAATAGTGATTTAGAACATTTTTTCATACGACTATAGAGGGCTTTCATTTCATCATCTGAAAACTGCCTGTTCATGTCCTAACCATTTATCAATTGAGGAATGACTTGTATTATAAATTTGACACAATTCTTTATCTATTTTAGAAATGAAACCTTTATCAGAAGCACTGTAAAAAAATTTTTTCCCTTCTCCCTCTTTCTCACACCTTAAGTTTATTTTTTTAATCTCTTCATAAGTATCTCATACTCATGTTGCCTGTGTATATATACTCCTTCTAACTCCCCTAATAATAATAAAATTCTTAGGAGTTGTAAGTATCATCTTCCCATGTGGGAATCTAAACTGTTTGGCCTTATTGAATCTCTTATGATTTCTCTTTCCTATTAACTTTTTATGTTTTCTTGAGTCTTGTATTTGAAAGTCATATTTTTTATTCAGCTCTGGTCTTTTCATCAGAAATGCTTGAAAACCCTCTATTTCATTAAATATCCATTCCCCCCCTTCAAAAGAATTTTACTCAGTTTTTCTGGATAGGTGATTTTTAAAAAATTGTAATTTTAGTTTCTTTGCCTTCCAGGATATTATATTCTAAGCCTTCTGATTTTTTCATGCAGAAGCTGCTAAATTTTGTGGATCCATATTTAAATTGTTTCTTTCTGGCTACTGGAGATATTTTCTCTTTGTCTTGAGAGCTCTGGAATTTGGCTATAATATTCTTGGGAGTTTTCATTTTGGGATCTCTTTCTTTTTTGGAA
>JAJPUD010004382.1:161542-198949 GCA_023553655.1 Myrmecobius fasciatus | reverse complement strand
ATGACCCCTCCCCCAAACAATACTCCCCTTTCCTTTCCCCTTTCTTTTTTCCCCCTCCTCAGTACTTTGCTTTTGATGACCCTCTCCCCCAAACAATACTCTACTCTTTAGATCCCCTCCCCCTGTTTTTACTCCTTTCCCCTGATTCTTCTATTTTCCCTTCTATTAGTTTGTCCCTTACTTTTACTCCTTTCCCTCCCACTTCCCTCTAGCAACAGACAAGTTTCTATGTGAAATCAAATGTCTGATATACACTTTTAGAGCCCAACCTTATGGGAGTAAGATTTACACAGTGTTCATCTCCCTCCCCTCTTTCTCTCAATTATATTAGGTTTTCTTTGCCTCTTCAAGTGATTTTACCTTGTTTTTACCTCCTTTTTTTTTTAGATCTTATTTTACCACTTTTTCCCTCTTTTCCCCAGTATGACAACCTTTTCCCCTCTAGTTCTCTTTTTCATATTATCAAAGTAATATTTAGTTAATTATACCCCCAAACTTTGAGTATCCCCCTAGTAAAAATAAAGTTCTCAAGAGTCCTTTCCTTTTTACCTTTTTATGCATCTCTTGAATTATGTGTTTGGGTGTCGAATTTTTTGTTCAGATCTGGTCTTTTCATTAGAAATAGGTGAAATTCACCTATATCATTGAATGACCATCTTCTTCCCTGGAGGATAATGCTCATTCTAGCTGGATAGGTTATTCTTGGCTGTAATCCAAGTTCCTTTGCCCTTCGGATTATCTGGTTCCAAGCCCTTCGATCCTGCAGTGTGGAAGCTGACAGATCCTGTGTGATTCTAATTATTGATCCTCGGTATTTGAATTGTTTCTTTCTAGCTGCTAGCAGAATCTGTTCCTTGGTGCTATAGTCCTGAAATTTAGCCACGATATTCCTTGGGGTCTTAATTTTGGGGTCTCTTTCAGGAGGTGATTGGTGAATTCTTTCAATGGTGATTTTGCCCTTTGATTCTACAATCTCAGGGCAGTTTTCTTTCAGGATTTCCTGGAAGATAGTGTTTAGATTCTTTTTTTCATCATGGCTTTCAGGAAGTCCAATAATCCTTAGATTGTCTCTTCTAGATCTATTTTCTAAGTCAGTTGTTTTTCCTAGGAGATATTTCATATTTTCTTCTAATTTTTCATTTTTTTGTTTTTGTTTGACTGATTCTTCAAGTCTTAGTGAGTCATTCACTTGCATTTGTTCAATTCTTATTTTTAAAGTGTTGTTTTCTTCAGTTACCTTTTTAAGTTCCTTTTGTAACTGGCCAATTTGTTCACTGCACTCTTTTTCCACTTCACTAATTTTATTTTTTAATAAATTGGTGTCTTTTTCATATCTCTTTTGCAGGGCATCATATCCTTCTTGCAAGATACTGTATCCTTCTTGTACTGATTTCAGTTTATTTTCCCATTTATCCTCCAGCTCTCTTTTGAGGTTCTTTATGCAATCTTCCAGAAAGGCCTTTTGAAACGGGGACCAGTAATGGTCCTTGCTGTTTTTTTCTGGATTTTTGTCTAAAGAAACCTCTGGATCTGAGGTCGTTTCTTTGCCTTGATAAAAGCTGTCTATGGTGAGAGCTGTCTTTTGCTTCTTCATCATTTTTTTTTTTAGACAGCGTGGATATCTCTTTAAGGTAGGGAAAAAAAAACCGAGGCTGAAGACCCTTTGCCCTGGGGCACTTAGTCGAGTTGACTTAAGGTGCTGGGCCAGTGGGGGCTAGGACTAAGTCCGAATTACTCCTTAAACAAGGTAAGTCTGCCAGAACATCTGCCCTCAATCAGGGCAGAGTGTCCCGAGTGCCTCAGATAAACTCCAGGTGTTTGGAATTTGGAGTTTGGAGTTTGGAATTTCTTCCACGATGAGCTGAGCTGAGTCCCACCCTCACTTCTGGCCTGCACAGGGGTCGTCTATTTATCTCTCTGTCCGAGTACGACTAACCTGATATGAAGTTCTCCAGAGAGTCGTGCCCAAATATTTCTGAGTTCGTTGACTTGAAGATCAGTTCAGAGAATTATTTTATTGTTGATTTGAGAGAAGATCGGAGGAGAGGCAGAAAGTCACCTTTTCACTCTGCCATCTTGGCTCCGCCCCCCCTCTTTTAAGATTTTTTATGTAATCTTCAAATTAAGCCTTGTGAGATGGAGACCAGTTTATGTCTCTCTTTGGGGCTTTTTCTGGAGTTGTTTTACCTTTAGGGGCCTCAGGATTTGAGGTCTGTTCTTCCCTCTCTCCATAAAAGTTGTCTATGGTGAGAGCTCTTTTTGGTTTTTTTATTCATTTTTTTTTAAAAGATGTGAGGTCTGTTTAGGGCAAAGGTGGGACAGCTGCTTTAATTTGCCCTGGGGCAGTTCTGCTGATTGAGTTATTTCAGGAACTGGGCAGTTCTGCTGATTGAATTATGTCAGGTGCTGGGCAGTTCTGCTTTAGTTCACCCTGGGGCAGTTCTGCTGATTGAATTATTTTAGGTACTGGGCAGCTCCGCTGATTGAATTATTTCTGGTGCTGATCAGTCCTGCTGATTGATTGATTGCTTTAAGGTGCTGTGTAATGGCAGCTAGGTCCAATGCTTATCAGGGGTTCAGTGGTTCACAATCTATCCCCCTCAAAAGGCAGACCCTCCAAACCACCTGCCCACAATCAGGACAGATTGGTCCAAGAGGCCCGCAGAAGACTCCCAGGTGTGTGAAAAGCACAATGCTCCCACTCCTGTTCCGACTCCTGTTTCAGCTCCCTGCCCCGGTCTCCCTGTGCTGCAGTCTGGGTTCAGCAGACCACCCCCCTGCCCAATTAAAACAGACCTGTTTTGAGGTTCTTCCAGAGTATCTTCTTCTAGAATCGTGTTATCCTCCAGATATTGTGGATTTTTTTTGCTTCAAAATCAGTCTAGAGGCTTCATATGTTGTTGCTTTGAGGGGAGGTTAGAGGAGGTTACAGAGACTCCTGTCTGATCTCCACCACCATGGCTCCACCCCCAGAAGGAAGAGAACATTTGTCCTTATTATGCCCAGTATAATGACCTTCTTAAGGGATCTCCAACCCCCTTCCAAAAAGTCAATGAAAATATGGTATTGATATAAATACCTTATTTTAATCTTCCAAATGGAGTCTACTTTTGGGAACAGCTAATCCAGCCTTATTATCTAATATAGAGCCTAGTCAGCTGGCTGTTTGTCTTTTTTAGTCAATTCCAGTTTACACTTACTTTGTAGAGAGAAATTTTTTTTTTTTTAATTGACAGTGACACGGTCACTATGGGCCATGCAACATCTCCATTTCAAAATCTTGCCATAATCTTGAAATCTCTTTCATCATCTTCAATGTATTCTCCTCAGAAATCATTCATTCAATCTTTTATTATTATTATTATTATTATTATTATTATTATTATTATTATTATTACACAAGGACCTACTATATGGATTTGCCTTGGGAATACAAAGACAAAAGCAAAAAAAAAATAATCTCTGACCTCAAGGAAGTTCCATTTTCTTGAAGGTAGAGAGAGAGAACAATCATAAAGAAAAACAAATATAAAATATAAGCAATTTAATTTTCAGGGGAAAGGTCAGTAGCTAGGATGGGATGGGGCAAATAGAGAGATCAAGATAGGTTTCCCATAAATTATGAGGTGTCCTTTGAAATGAATTTTGAAAATGATGGATTCAAGATGATAAAACAAGGTGGAGAAAGGCATTCCACATATGGAGAAATACCCTACAAAGACGTAGAAATGGGAGATGGAATATCATTTAAAGGGGATGAGCAAGTAGTCCCATTTGACTGAAATGCAGGATGTATAAAGAAAAATCATATGCAGTAATAATGGAAAGATAGGTTGGAGGCACATTGTGCAGTACTTTAAATACTCATCAGAGGAGCTTTTATTTTATCTTAGACCAAGAGGGAGTGACTAGAACTTCTTGGGTGCAAGAGTATTAAAATGAGATGACTTTGACAGTTTTTAGAAGGGTGGATTGGGGAGAGGAGAGAGTGAAGGTAGAGAGACCAATAAGGAATCTATTCCAATAGACAACAATTAAGGGATGGAGAGGTATGGTGGCAGTTACAATTAGAATTAAACTCCAGGAAGCCTGATTAGGTCCATACTTGGAAAACAACTTTGACGGATCAATTTAATGTGAATTGTGCTATTATTTTTCATTTGTTTGATTACTTGCTGTTTTGATTGTATATGGTTAGTCTTCCTAACAGACATAAGCTCATGAGGATTTTTCTCCCATATTATCATCATGGCTAGTACAGAGTGAAGATATTGTAAAAATGTCTACTGATTGAGTAACTTCTTATAGCTCTTCAATTGCCCTACTGGGCTATTGAAGGAATTACTGGATTTATCATTGTTGTTGTTGTTGTTGTTGTTGTTATTGTTTTTGCAATGTACTTGGCTTCTGTCTCCACTACTTCCACAATTGTACTTTGAAAATAATGTTAACAGAGTCAGTTACTAGGTCTTAGGGAAATAGTAAAATTGTTTAAATAGATTTTGCTCTACTTCTTTTTTCAGGAGAGTTCTCCTTATATCCCCTTGGCATTCTAGATTTCACTCTTTTTTGTCTCCTCACTCCCTCAGGCGTTTATACTGATCCTTTAGCTAACTGATAATTTAACCTTCAAAATCTTCAAAGATGTATATCTGAAAGAGAATTTGGAGGCATCTACTCACTTCCCTCTTCCCCTCTCCAATAACATTATAGAAATGGCCACTAAGTCTTGGAAAGGTGAGTTGATTTGCCACATTGACAAGGACAAAGCTGAAATCTGAACCTAGGTTCTTAGGTCCAAATTTAGCAAATTCAGCCCTCAGTTTGAAACACTACTTTTTGCATGATCCCCTTAGCCTAGGTATGTGAAGGAAGAGTTCTAGATCCCAGTCAGGTGTCAGTAATCATTCTGAATTACCAAAAGGAACAGAAAGGATTTTGAAATCAAGCAATTGGCTAAATCCAATGAAAAGGAAACTGGGCAGAGTCAAAACCAATGTCTAAACACTTTGGAAGTAGAACTTCTATATTTTAGGAATTAGCAAGCAGCAAAGCAGGAGTAACCAGGACTCCTCCAGTCTTAATTAGAGACATTGGTACTTCTACCATTATTTGCTATGGGACATAGTAGTTTACCAAGATCAAGAGGCATCTTATGGGGGAAAAATGAATATTATGGTCTCTTGTTACATAAATAAGTTGAAACTTCAAATGAAGTTTTATTCTGTTCACCTTATGTTGTTGAAGGGAAAAGACAGAGGCAAAGGAAAAGTTGAGGACAAGGCCAAATTACATGCAGAATGAGAGACAGGAAAAAAGAACAATGAGCTTCAGAGAAGGACAACCCCATAGCACCAAATACTGAATCAGCTTTTGAGTGGTTATAGTTCCCAGCCTGGAGACAGTCTGAACTATCTTCCAAATGATATTGATTTGAGATTCTGATTAGAAAAAAAAAGTTCAGTGAACTCAAAACAAGAAAACAGCTTTAGGCCAGGTTCCCTTTTGGGGGAGGAACCAGAAGTGAGACATGTCTGCAGGAGCTCTAAGGAAAACCAGGTTTCAAGGTATTACCAGACCAACTGTCACTGAGTACAGGAATAATAGGAAGGAGGAGATAAAGTATACCAAAAAGTATTTTCCTTGCCTTCAATTTTATAGTCTAGGAGAAGAAAATAACTCAGTTGTCTATAGTGCTCTTTTGTTTATACAATTCTTCCTTGAGAACAACTTTATGAGGTAGGCAGTGCAAGTATTATTATCTCCATTTCTACAGATGAGGAAACAAGCAATAGAGCTTGAGATCACACCAGAAATGTTTGCATTTAAAGGGGAATTCTGAATATCAAGACTGCACTAGAGGTAGTTTGATGCCCCCCAAAGAGAGTTATATTTAGAGTCAAAGAATATGGGGTAGAATGGCTTGTGTGATTTTGATCAAGTTAACTAATCTGGATCTCAATGTCCTCATCTGCAACATGAGAGGATTGAAGTAGCTAGTCCCCTTACAATTCAAAATCTATGATCCTTCTTATTTCCTATGTGGGATTAGGCAATCCAATTCAATTCCCCATATATTAATTAAGCACCTACTAAATACATAGGCTATAGGCTAAGCAGTAAGAATGCAAAGACCTCCCCCCCCCAAAAAAAATCCTGCCTTCAAGGGGGTTCCCTTTTTTCTCTGTGTCTCTCTCTCTCTCTCTCTCTCTCTCTCTCTCTCTCTCTCTCTCTCTCTCTGTCTCTCTCTGTCTCTCTGTCTCTCTGTCTCTCTCTCCCACAGAGAAAAGTAAAATGCAAAGCTTATGCAGAAATAATAAAAATCGTATCAAGAGGCAAAGTGCATTAACAAGCAATATGAAAGATGAAGAAAGGTCTTGCATAGAAAATCGCCTCTGAGCAGAAATAAGGAGAAGGTGTTTTTCAGGCTTTCCTGGGGAACACTTTATACAAAACTATAGAGGCAGAAGATAGGCCATGTTAAAAACAACCAGTAGGCCAATTTGACTGGAATGGAAAGCATGTGAAGGGAAGTAATATGAAATGAGACTAAAAGCAGAAGCAGATTTTTATCCTAGAACAGGGATTCTTCATAGGGGGAATCTGTGAATTTGAATGGTAAGAATTTACATCTTTGTTTCAACATAATTAGTTTTCCTTGTAATCCTATATTTTTCATTTGAGATGTCTATAATTTTTATGTAAGCCTGCCAAAGAGGTCCATGACAAAAAGGTGTGGAAATATAAAAACTTCTATTCTAGAGGCAGTGGGGAGCTTTTCAGGATGTTTTAGGAGGAGAGTGGCATGGTCAACCTGATTAGAGACTATTAATCTTGCATATATGAAAAGGATTAAAAGGAGGAAATCTTGAAAACAGGAAGACTCTTTTTTCCCCATCCTGAATTTGTATAATATGTTCTTCCACTTAAATTATAATCTCATGTATGATTTTGAGGTGGTGACCATCTTGAGGTGGTTTTTATTTATTTATTCTTTTTAAAAATACTGGCATAGGAAAGCTAGATGGCACAGTGGATAGAACACTGGCCCTAGAATCAGGAAGACCTGACTTCAAATCTAGTCTTAGATACTTAATACTCAGTAGGTGTGTGACACTGGGAAAGTCACTTAACCCCAGTTGCCTCACCAAAAACAAAATCTGACATATTTTGTTTGTAATTGAAACAAACAGTGAATTTATGCAACTTGTAGGGATTACACAGCTAATATTTGAGGCACAACTCAGACTCAAATCTTTTTGACTTTAAATCCAATACTCTATCCACTGCCCTTCCTCCTACCCATTTACCTTATAACAGAGAAAAAAAATAAAATAAAAAACAGTTCAGAAAAACCAGCTAACACATCAATTGATTTTGACAACATATGTAATATTTCACATCTATAAGTCCTCACCTTTGCAAAGAAGGAAGGGAATGCCTTGGGTTCTTGAAATTTGTGCCACTGGAGCCCAAGTTCTGTCAAATCCCATCAAGATGGAAATATTTTGAGTACAATGTAATCGCCACAAGATTTATCCCCACATGTTGAAAATACTACTGGTTTTCTTCCTCCTCCTCATTGTCCTTCCTCCTCTTCTCCTCCTCTTTATTTTTCCTTCTACTCCTACTTCCTCTATTTCTTTATCTTCTCAACTTCCAAAAGTTGCTAAAAAGAATACTTAGTCATGGGAATGTTTGCATTAATGAACAGACTTATTTTCACAACTGAAATCACAGATTCTTAAGGTATTGATATGAGAAATCTGTTTAAACTGGAGCTCAAGAACAGTCTTTGCTAGTGAACCCTAGAGTTTAGAGTCATCCTAGAGAAGAGATCAAGGAAGAAGGAATGTGTGAATATGTGTGTGTGGTGGTGGTTAGAAAGGGTGGGGTTGGGAAATGCAGCTCACAAAGGACAATAAGCAACCCAAGGAAATCACAAAGATTCTGGGGGTTGTGGTAATATGCATTGTTATTGCTTGTATTTCATTTTCTAAGAGGAGCGATGATATCCCATGATGATGTCTTGTGAATTTGATTTAAGTAAGGCAGAGTTTCACAAAATAATCAGTCTCATTTTCTCTTCTTGAGTCATCAAAGTTCAGTGACAAGTCAAAAGTCAGGATGACTGGCAATTGCCCAGAATGGATTTAGCATCTTCAATGTCTGACCAAACTCTTAGTCCTCCATTGGGACTACTTTAGCTCCTAATTCACTGATGAGTTTGAGAATCATCAGTTACCCTCAACCTGGTTCAGCCACTCTATGGAGTTGTTTTTCCATGGTGTAGTTTTTGTATATAGTACAGCTTTTTGGAGTCACGGGTTAGAATTGAGAACCACATAGACTCCAAAGGTGAATGAGCCGGCCTGAAAAGAGTTCAACAAGCTCTCACACTAAAGATGCTAGTCCTCTTTAAATTCTCTATACACCCCAATAATATACATAGTTCTGGATTTCAGGTAATTTATCACATTTGCCAAATTCTAAAGGGAACTCTGGAGATGAATCTAAAATGGTTTTTTATGCTTAATTCCACTTTTTATTTAAATGTTACAGTGGTATTTTGGGATATTTTATTCCATATTAACTTAGAACATTGGGATGTTAGAGGTAGAAGTCCTCCTAATCCAATTTGCTAATTTTACGTATGAAACACAAAGAAATTGTGTGGTTATCAAAGATATAGACTGAGGCTTAGAATCAGAAGGGAAAAGGTCATCTAATCTGGAGGTTCTTAACCAAAAGGGTTGGATTTCAGGAAATCTGTGAATCAGAAGGGCAAAAAATGAGCAATTTAAGTTTGATTTTCTTTGTAATCTTAAGTATTTCTTTTTATGTTTTAAACAACATTACTCTGAAAGGGGTTCTGTAGGCTCCTCCAAACTTCCAGAGGGAGGTATGACACACACAAAAAGATTAAGAACATCTGATCTAGCGTGACCCCATCATTTTTCAAATGAGGAAGTTTAGTAGATTGCTTACCAAAGGCCAGGTTCAAATTCATCAGAGTTCAAATTCTAGCTATTTGTTTCCAAATCCAATCTTTTCTTTTTATCATTATATCATACAAGCCAATAGAAAATGGGCTTTCTTAAGTAGTAACTGAGGCTCCTCTTCCTCTGCCCTTTCTTGTGCTTCTATCCCTCATCAAGATGATCCTGTTGTGCTTTTCAGCTTTTTACTTTCAGAGGAACTTTGTTAGGTCCTATGATTAATCAGTTTTCCTTTCGTACTAGAAGTAAAAGTTGGATAATATATTTCCATAATGTACTTGAGTAAGTTGCTTGGAATTCACAAGCTCCAATTTAGTTTAGTTGACTAATAATTACACTGAAAATGTCCTGAACAATTAAAAACCTGAAGAAAATACAGGGTTGCTAACATTCCCCACAAACTGCAGAAAATTTGGAGAATTTGAAACATCAAAGGGAAAGTTGGAACAAATACACACACACACATCCTGACACATACATACACACACAAATGCACCACACTCAATGATAACCAAAAAAGGGGACCAAATTAATTTTATGAGTTTGACAACTCTCTTTCTACACAGTGTTCTCTATTCTAAACAGAGAAAATAAAATCAAGCTTTGTTCCTGAGCATATGTTTTTGACATTTTTTTCCCTTCTTGAAGACTGTGAATTATTAATAAACTAATTTCTCTTTATAGTTCAATCTTTGGAGATTTAAAATGTTCACTCAGATGCACACAGGCGAAGCAATGCTTCAGCTCCAATCAGTTCCTATCCTCTCTGGAGATCCTGCTGGCCTTGAGGTATCTCAGAGTCTTTGAAATCAATCTTTGATTCAACCAGGAATTTCTAATGGTTTCTCAGTCTACTCCATTAATATAGTTTAATGCCCTGTTTAAGTATGGTTATTTCTGTCAGCTAAGATGGTATCCTTACTTGGCTCATTTTGGAGCAAAAGTATGATCTTGTGCAAGAATGAATGCCTTTCTAGGCCTCAGTTCCCTTATCTATACAATTTAGCAGGGATTCTGATAACTGCTTTTACATGTCCTAGCCCTTTTGGCAGTCTGGTGAAGTCTATGTACTATTTTTCAGGATAATGTTTTTAACCTTAAAATACATAGCATAATGAAGGAAACCAGTTTTATTGAAATATAGTTTTTGAAATATTTTTTAAATAGTTAATAGATCTGTTTTGGTGGGAAGAATAACTATGAAATTAAGAATTTTTCAAGGTATTAAATTAATATGTAAGAAAAAATGTATATGTATGTGTATGTGTATCCCTGAGTGTATACATATTCTATTTGATAAGTTCTATCCTATTCAGTTGATTTAGGAAGTGAGATTTTTGGCCACAAGTCAAAAATTTGGAGAAAATAGAAGGTAGTCATGCTTCCTGTTAGGATTAGGACTGCTGAGATTCTCTTCCAACTCTAACATTCTGTGGCTCCACAAAATGCCTTTCTTCAAAGACCATCTTCCCAATTGCTGTGAGGAAGTCACAAGGTGTTAGATTTCAGCTCAACATATGACCTAAACTAGAGATTGGGTCACCATCTGTCAGGGATGTTATAGAAAGGAATCTTGTGGTGAGGGGAAAGCTGGACTAGATGATCTTTTCTGGCTCTAAAATTCTATAATTCTAATAGCTTCTATATCTTCAATACAACTCTGTGAGATGCAGAGTATTAGAATACTCTTATATTGCAGATGGAAAAACCAAGGTATGGTGAGACTAATTGGCATGCTGAGTTTGTGTTTACTTGAGAGGATGTCATGACTAGAGATGAGATCTCAAAGGGCAAAATATTCTTTGAAAGAATCCACCAATCACCTCTGGAAAGAGACCCCAAAATGAGAACTCCAAGGAATGTCATAGCTAAATTTCAGAATTAATCAGATCAATAAGAAAATATTGCAAGCAGCCAGAAAGAAATAATTCAATTATCGAGGAGCCTAGAATATGATATTCTGGAGAGCAGAGGTGAGATCTCCGAATTCCTAGACTCATGCTTTTTCTAGAAGAGACTATCCTGTCTTTTACATATGGAAACATAATAACAGGAAAAAAAAATGCAAAGGTCTCATTTTCTTGAACTTTGGGTGTGGTGCTTTTGTTAATTATATCCCCTCCCCCTTTTCTTTCCTTACACCATCACTTCAAAAAAATCACTTTTCCACTTCTCATATTCCTCTTTCTCTCACATGTAAGACCTCAGGCATCAGGAAGACAACATGATCAAGTTAGATACAAACAGGTCCATTTGGGGAAAAATCAAACAACATGCCAACCATGAACTCCAGAGAATCGAAATATAAATCAACAGAATTCTCTCAATTATGCCAATAGAATACATAAAAAAGATATGATTCTCTTGCCTAAGCTACTGAGGGGAAAGCACAAAGGAAGGCAAGGAAAAAAAAGAAGGGGAAAAATAAAACTTTTCCTTGTTATTTTTAAAACTTCTATTTTGGGGTTTTATTTACTTATGTTTGGCTTGCAGAGGTTAAGAGGCTAACAGTAATGGAAACTTAAATCTTCTGATTTTTCCCTCTCTGGGCTAAGTACGTTTAGATGGTTATAGTATGAGCTTCCTCAGCCTATCCAATCCAGGACCTTGGTCTTGACCTGGCAGCAGCTTCCTCTCTTGGGATATGGAAAGATATTTGGATTCCAGGGCATTTATAGACCTTGAATAGCCAATGTCAGTTGTACTGTATATATGATAGGCCATGTTCCTTTTCCAGAGTTACTAACTCATTAAGAACTAAGGAAAACTAGAATCAAGCCATCGAACCAGAATCTCAGAGTTTGCAAAGATCTTAGAGATAATCTATTTCATCCCCTTATTTTACAGATGAAAAAACTGAGACCCAGAGAGGGAAAGTGAGCACACAGCTGAACTAGCAGAAGAAATAGGCATTCACTCTAGGCAGGGAAAATGTAGGTTAGAAAATATTTAACAACTGGATCTCCTGGGGGAAAAAGTATATTGAGTTCTAATTGTCAAATATAATGTATATATGTATATACACATATTTCTATATATGTATAAATATATATATATGTGGACATATATACATACACATATATAATTTCAGTGTTAGGATTTACAATCATCAAAGACTACAACTCAGGGCTTGACTTATGTTTTTTGTTGATTGTCTAACTTAAGAAGATGTTAATAATTCAGATTAAATTTAAAAGTGTGCAGGATAGTGCTTTTTTGAGGCTCAGTTATCTCATCAGAAAAATGAGGATGCTGGGAGAACCTACCTTACAGCTTTGTTTTGAATTCATACAAAATGTGTGTAAAGTTTGCAAATATTGACTATAATTATTGCTCATATCATTCTTTTGAATATTGTATTTTTTGGTTGTTTACTTAAAGAGGTAATTTCTTATTCCTCACTTTTCAGCCTTTTCCCTTTGAGCTCCTCAGAAAGAGGTACAAGTTTTTGTCATATTGTTCTGAGCAATGTCACATAAGAATAATACATTGAGACCTTGTTATTAAACTAGTCCCTATGGATAGGGTTTGGTGTGAAGAAGATTTAGAATACCACTCAATCAAGTAGTTGTTTACTGAAAAACTGCAGTGAAAACTTTGGGAAGTGAAGACTAAGTTTTGATGGGGGTTGGGAAGGTGGAAAGTGGGGACATGTAATAGTCTTCAAGTAATGTAAAAAAAAAAAAAAAGGAGGTGGGAGGAGTAGTCCAGATGTGAACTGTTTCATAAACTTTCAGATGAAGTCACTATATTATTAGTTTTACTTAACTGTTTTTCTTTGTTACCAGAGATCTCTCATGAAGTGGGAATAATCTGTAAGTGTATGTAATATAAAAACAAAATACATCAATAAAAATGAAAGTAAAAAAGTAAAATAAAAATAAAAAGCTGTCATATGGAAGAGAGATTAAACTTGTTTGATCCTACCCCAGGTCAAAGAAGTAGAAACAATAGATGAAATTTTCAAAGATGAAAATTTATGTCATATTTTCTAATACTAGTCACTAGAATTCTCCAGAAACCAAACTTCTGGGGAATTTAATTAGTTCCTTCTCACTGAAGACTACAATCAAAGACTGAATGACCACTGAATGCTAAAGTGGGGATTCTTTTATAGATGTGAATTGGACTAGACAGTATCTGAGACCTTTTCTACCTCTGAAATTTTATGATTCTGTGTTTTTTGAGATCTCCAAAGGTGGTCTTAATGGAAGATTTCACTAAGTGCTTGGCAAATGTTACAAAATTATGTAATTGATGGTTTCAAAAAAAATTCTAATTGAGATCCTGATCCTTCTCCAAGTTCATCCTCTTTCTCCTATCCACAAAATTCTTAATAAGGAGAAAACATAAGACAACTTGAGCAGCTAGGTAGCACAGTGGATAGAGTACCAAGTCTGGAGTCAGGAAGATTCATCTTCTTGAGTTCAAATCTGATGCTTACTAACTGTGTCACTCTGGGCAAGTCATTTAACCCTCAGTTTCTTCTTCTATTAAATGAGCTGGAAAAAGAAAGGGCAAATCACTTCAGCATTTTTGTCAAGAAAACCCTAAATGGGCTAAGAAAGGGTTGGACATGTCTAAAATGACTGAACAACAACTCCCTCATACCTCTAATCTCCAGCTTTTTAAACTATAGTTCATGACCACATATGGGGTCTCATAATTGAATATGAGGGTCACAAAATTATGATTGTCAGTAAATTTTTTATTTTGATACTTATTTTATATACTTCTATACCTAGTCTCATGTAAAAAAAAATTTCAGATGAAAAGGTATTGTGAGTGAAAAAAGTTTAAGGAGCCCTTCTCTAAACTTTTTTCTTCCATGATTTGTAATTATGAGAACACATACTTACCAATGAAACTAGATTTAAAAATGATCAGTGTACACTCTGTGTATGTGTGTTTTCTTACATGAAGCTAAACGACTAGTTTGATGTATTTTTGAAATTAATCAAGTGGTTTATTTGGACAATGTGTAGACAAGACAAAATTCAATATCTCTTCCCCCTTCCCTCAATACCTTTTTCCTTTCTTCTCCCTTCCTTCCAGTCTTCCTCAATTAAAAAAAAAGAAATAAGTTAAAAGTGATTATAGTAATTATTTAGTATTTTATATGAGTGATCAAATCATGTTTTTTAAATATTTTGGTTTTTATGTATCCATGATTTTATGGCTTCTAATTTGAATAGTTCAGTACTAAAATACAAGTCCCTTAATCTCTATGGAGAATCTTCTAGATTATCCCAAGCTTAAACATGCTAAGTGATATAAAGAAGAGAGAATTGTGAGTATTCAAGGGCTCTTCAGGATTTAGGGGAAGGATTTATAGGTTCCTCATTTGTTTTTTATGAAATGGTAATACTAGTATTTGGGAGAACTGATATGAAAAAGGAAATTAGAGGAGACTCAATGTACTATGTAATGGAAAGCTGTGTGTTATAGTCAAAAGAGCTGAATTTGGCATTTGAGGCTTCTAGGGTCTGAGCTAAAAGGGACCTTAGCTATCCCCTTGTCCAATGTCCTCATTTGACAGAAAAAAGAAGCTGAGATACAGGAGAGGTGAAGTGAATAAATGAATCTAGATTTGGGCTTCTAATTCCAAATTCAGTGTTCTTTCCACTCCCATGGTGATGCCTCAGAGCTAATATGTAATACTCATCATGGTTATGACTTCACATTCAACACACTACTAAGAACAGCATTTGTTCAATTCTCAGGCTTGAAGGAGAGGAAAAAAGTTTGGATGAAAGTTAAAAATAGGTCATGTGAATTTAATTCGAGCTTCTCTGGGACTATTAGTGTGGTGAAGAGAAATGAAGAAAGAGAGGGAAAAAATAGAAATTGTATTCAATAAGCTTCCTAGAAGTATCTTATTTTCTCACAAATATTTATGTAGAAGAGTATTCAACAGAATGAGGTCTCATTAAGAAAATCCAGGAATACAGGTGGGATGCCACTTAACATTTTCAATAATAATTAAAAAACACCTGAATTTGGCTCCTTACAGCTAAACTGTGAAAACAAATGCAAACACAAAAACAATAACACTATTTAGAGATAATTACCCTACCATATATTTCCCCAATATCTGTTATTTCTTCCTCTTTACCAAATACATTTTTATGAGACCAAGGGCATTACTTTAAATTCATTCATTCATTCATTCATTTTCTGGCGAGGTAATTGGGGTTAAATGACTTGCCCAGGTTCACACAACCAATAAAGTATTCTGTGTCTAAGATTTGAATTCATGTCCTACTGACTGTGTCATCTATCTACCCCAGCATTTTTTTTAAAGAAATAGCTTTATCTTGTTTCTAGAATACTCCCTCTCCCTTGCAATACTTATAATATTATTATGTTATAATACTAGGATCATTACTTATAATATTATTATGTTATAATACCAGGATCATTATAATACTGGGAATTAGAATCTCCTGTTTCTGACTGTATGGACTGGGAAGAAATAGTATCCATGTATTTTAAGGACATTTCTTGAAAAAGGGATCCTAGATATATCTGAAGATCTATGGATTTTGCAATTAACAAAGGACCTTGAGGAACCTTTTTTTTGCCATTTTGGCTAGAGGGCCCAGAATTTCAAGTTTAAGATATTGCTTCATAGGCACAATTCTAAATGGGGAATTCTGTCACAGGTGGAGACTTGTCCCTGAGAAACAGAACATCTGTTTCCATACAAATGTCACCCATAAGAAAGAGGGATAGAACCATGTGACATAGAAATTGGACTGTTTCCATATAAAATCTGTTCTTCGGTTTTTCAGCATATAAACAACAGCTCATTACCCTCAAATATTCTGGTGTATTCAATGAAGAAGACTATTCCTTAACACTACCAGGATTCAGAACAGGGAAAAAGAACTATTGGCAGCTTTTTGTGAGTAGCAGGCCTCGAATTCCTAAACAAACTTCAAATGCCACTTCCTGATTCAGAGAGGAGGAGTTTAGAAAAGAAAAAAAAAGGAGGGGAAAGCTCATAAAAGTACTCAAAGGGCATACTGGTCATCAAACAGCTTTGAGCAAACTGCATTTGCAAATGAATCTTAAAACATGTGGATTCAATTTTCTCTGAAATGCCCAGAGGTTAAAAAATTAAAGGGGAAATGTTTGGCAGAATGAGCAGGGGTTTGGCCAGGCCTACAAGTTTCTGAAAAGAAATGGATTGTTTTACTGGAGTAAAAATATTACCTGGTATCCCATCTCAATCATTTCTATAACCTAATTAGCATAGGTCCCGTTTCTCATTGTGCCTACAAAGCTGACAGAAGATCAGAACGCGTTCTACAGAAAATGGGAATTTGATTCCCAGAATGGCTCACTGTACATGAAGATCCATAGCTGCAAGGATGATGTGGGTCACAACTCAAGTCGAATGGGAGCAGAGAAACCATCTGCTAAAAAGTTATTTCTTATACTTATTTCTTTCCAACAACTTCTATCTTCCAATGAAGTAATCAATTTTACCCCTTTTTTCTTCTACAAAACCCCAAAATGTCTTTTTATTATAGCCAAATAAACAGAGGGAAATGTGGAACTGTTTTAGAGCAAATCAAAACTGCTTTAAAAAGCTCATGAAAATGGGGGAAAACTACATCTGTAAAAAAGCAATGATTACCCTTAAAACAATGTGAGGGCAACAGCAGAAGTCCTATTACTAGATGATATGTGTTTCCTTTAAGTGGCTGTTTCTGGTCTCTGAGGTAGCAAAATGGTCACATGGTGCCATTGTTGCCATGGCAATAATCTGTAATTGTGCAAGAAAATCCACAGAACTTGTGTGCAACTCCTTGGTGGATTAGGCTGAAAGGAAATCAAACCTATGAAAGTTCTGAATTGATGTTGTTATGAAACTGCATTGGCCAAACTGATCTGATTTAGCCTACTCTGAATTGACCGAATTTACCTTCCTCTGGTCCCCACTGAGCTTTAATGCATTCCTTTTACATATGTGTATGTGTACATGTATGCATATATGTACATAAATATAATGTCTAACATAAGTGAACATTTATATAGCTCTTATTATGTGCCAGGCACTATGCTAAGTACAATTATTATCTCATTTGATCCTTGCAACAACTCTGGAAGGGAGGTGCTATTATTATCCTCATTTTATAGATGAGAAAACTGACAAACAGAGATTAAGTGATCAATCAGCTAGTATGAGGCTGGATTTGAACCCGGGATTTCCTGAGGTTAAATAAATAAATATGTGTATACCCACATGTATGTATAAATATATACATGTGGTATACAAATTAAGTGCATGTGTGTGCTTATAGATTCCACACACATGCATATGTACATGTATATGTGTATATGTGTAAATGTATATGTATATAAATACATCCTACTTTTACATTCACAACTGATGAGGAATATAAATATTAGTCATTTTGGAGATTCTCCCATTTGACCTCAGAATTCTGAGCACATGTTTAGAATACTTGGGATGGGAATTGTTATATCTTTTACAGATGACATTTAAAAGAGCTTTTACTTAGCATCCAGGGCACTAGCATTTGTTTTATGTTATACAGGTGAACCAACACTAAAAAAAATCTATGCATATATTACTGGACAATCCAAAAAATACCAGAAGGGTGTTTATTCTGAGGGGATAGCACATACAACACCCAAGGCCAACAACCTGTGTTGCCAATGGTATGTTTCCTGCAGTAGCCTGGCAACAGAGTATATACATATGCACAACACATCCATCTGAAGGGAGGCCAAAGTTGGCCTTCCTCGGAGCCGGCTAACTGAAAACATACCATAGAACTACATGATAATGGTAGATAGATAGCTCCCCCCAGCCACCCAAGCTAAGTGTCATATGACCCTTTGGAGACCTATATATGTTGGCCAAAATCCAACACATAAAATTTTGGGGGGGAAGATGGGGTTGGGGTGACAGGGGAGAAGAATAGAATCATCTGATGGAGGATGGGTCAAAGGGAGGGGGTGGACAAGCTGCCTTCATCAATTCCAATCTGCCTTGAGAATCCCATGGGAATGTGGCTTATGAACAGATCCCATGAGAACATCTGGAATTAAGATGCTCTTGCCCGGCACTTAACCCAAACTCATTAATGCAAAGGCTTTATTTGTTCTACTTTATTTATTTTTTGAGAGGGGGAAATCTTCAGATACTACACATTTGGTTTGTCTTCCTTTTGGTTTTTTCCCCGGAGAACAAGAAAGAAAAGGTAGGAAAAATGAAAAGACAAAATTGCATGTGGAGATAGAACTCTCAGATACTTTGAAAACATTTGAAAATAATGCAAGTGCCACTGAAATCATCTCAGTGTGATAGATTTCAAAGTAGATTTGCAAAGAAAAAAATGGAAAAAGATAGGTATGTTAATAGATCCTAACACCTGAATCTTGGGACATTCTCCCCTACCCTACCCCTGTCTCTTTACTCTCCTACGTCATTCTGTAATTCATGACTTGAATCTTTATTTCATACCAAATGATCAGGATGAAGAAGGGGGTGTAAGTACAAAAGACCCCATTATCTGTCTTATACTTGCTAACCATGACTTTCCCTGATTAGATTTGACTCCAAACTGAAAGTGGTAGATATTGGGTGATAAAGAGGGATAAAAGAGTGAAACATTCCAGGTTTATCTGGTTACACTATTATACTCTGACTCATGACTTATAAACTCAAAAATCTTAAGTCCCCTGGTTTTCACTACTTGGTAAGAAGCATTGGGAATAGGCATTTTTAAAGTAGTAAAATATTTATTTTGGTGGGAATCAAAAAGTGGAAGTGACTATCAAAGTACACACACAGAGTAAATACATACATAGAGGGAGGGGGGAAAGAAGGGGGGAAGGGCAGAGACAGAGATAGAGAGAAGAAAAGAAGAAAAAGAAATGGAGAGAAGAAGAGAGGGAGAAAGCAAGCTTACATATTATTGAAGGAAAAACAAGTAAACATAAGTAAAAAATTATGCATAATAAATACAAGATATTGGGAACGAGTGAGGGTAAGGCTTTTGCTGCTTGGAAGATCAGGAAAGGGATGATATAGAAGGTGGCATCTGGGCCAAGCTATGAAAATAGAGAGGGATTTCTAAGCAGTAGAGATAAAGAAAGAATACTTTCCAGAAATAAGGGACATCCTATTCAAGGCCATAGGTATGAAATATGAAATGTCCTCCATGAGGAAACACCTAGGAGGTTGGTTTTGCCAAAACTTAAAGTCTAGAAATAGAGTAGGGAATAAAACCTGAAATTCTGGATTCAAGTTGTGAGGCTTTTAAATTCTAAACAGGAGGGCTTGTATGTTATACTAAAGCCAAAAGTGGCCTGTGAAGTTGTAGGCTTTGTTTTTGTTTTTGTAGGAGGGGGCTGGCAGAATCAGTCTTGTGTTTTAGGAATATCATTTTGGCAATCAAACTGGAGGCAGGGGGACCATTTAAGAAACTGTTACAAAAGCCCAGGCAAGAGATTCTAAGAGCTTAGATTAGCCAGCTACGTAAGTGGAAAGAAGGGGAGGAATGAGAGAGAGCATGGCCTGAAAATCAACAACATGATTGACTAGATGGGAGGGTAGAGTGTCAAGAATGATGATGAAGTAGCAAACCAGAGTAAAGATAAGGATAGTGATTTCCTCAAAATAAATAGTCAGTGCTTCATTAAATGCTTATTGATCTACTGGCTGAAAGAGGGGAGGAGTTTAGAGAGAAAAATGAGTTTTGGTTGTTAAAGTGTTGTATTTGCAATGCACATGCCAGAGTCATATGGAAATACCTAATAGGCTGTTGGTGGTGCAAAATTAGAATTTATGACAGAGATTTAGGAAGGGATATGTAAATCCTGAAGTCATCTGAATAGAGATAATAATTAAAACGCATAGAAACTGATGAGATCACTAAATGAGAGAGTGTGAAAGAGATGAGAAGAATATCCAGATTGGAGCTTTGGAGTAGAACATGTAAAATTTTCCAGCACAGGAGACTTAGATAAGTTAGATGAGTAAGAAGAGAACCAGCAGAAAGTAGTGTCATGTATACATACAAACACACATATGTCTATGTATAGAGATGTACATATGTTTATGTTACTATATCCATGTATATTTGTGTAGGTTTCTTGTGATCTTTGCCTCAGTTCATAAGCTACAAGAGATCAGTAAGTCATTTTGAAATGTTCTAAACCATACTATACTGGCAATAGTAACTCATTATCTGGATGGCCATTCTATGGCATCTTTCTAAGCTTCATTAGTGACTTCATCAAATCCAAGGAGGCTAGGATTGCCACCTAGAGGGAAGAGAGTCTCCAGGAAGAGAGGAAGTGATCAATAGCGTCGAATGCTATAGAGAAGTGACAAAGTAGAAGGACATAGCAAAGGCCCTTGGGTTTGGTAATTAAGTGATCATTAGCAACTTTGGAGAAAGCAGTTTCATTTGAGTGATGAATTCGGAGCACAGATGATGGATGAATAGACAGACATATATATGTAGTTCAGTATCTTCTGCCTGAGATTTTCTAAGAACCAGCAAGTTCCAGGTCTGACAGTGGCATTAGTAATGGAGCAGATTGCCTGCTAGTCAAAACTCTTCCTTAATGTCCATTTCTCACAGCATGCCTGATTGAGGGTTGAAGTTGACCGATCAGCAAACTACTCAATTATAATCCCATCTTCTCCCTGTGGTGCCACTAATTAAAACAGGGGTTGTCTTGCATTTTCTGTACACCATGGTGTTCTGCCTTCCAAAGTTGAATTAGTCACAACAATTAGCCATTGTCAGTTTAATTCACTACTTTCTTTCTTTTCCCTCCTGAGACCATGGTTTCACCTATGGAAAGACTCCTCTAAAGCCTTTTCCTTAACCTCCTTACACTTATTGTTGATCAGCTGGCTAAGCCCCTTTTTACCCGTGCAACTTTTAGCAAGTGACTTAGCCTCAGTTTCCTCATCTATAAAACAAAAAGTTGGGAAGAGCCTTTGGTGTCTCTCTTCCTCTAATAACCTAAGTTATTTCATCTCTTTGAGAAGACATTTTTTTCATTCACAAAATTAAAAGATTAGACTCAATTTCCCCTTTTAACTTTAAATCTATGATCCAGTCTGCCTTGCATCCTCAACTGTGAGAAAGGAGCATAGGGAATAGAAATGCAGAGAGTGGAACCCAACGTGAAGATGTTTGGAAAGCTGACCGCTTTGGAATGCCCTGACCTTTTGTTCCACTGAAACACCATATTTCTGAAAACACGTCATGAGAGGCTATTCATATATGCAATTCCTTTTCAAGGAAATTGGAAAGGGGAAAAAAGAATCAGTAGCTTTCCATTGTAGGCACCTTGCTCTGAAAAAGGCTGAGACTCACAGCAGACAATTTTTTTTTTCTCTTACCTCCATAAACATAATGGGGCACTTTGGTAATTTGTGTTGTAAATGCATTTCTTCATGTACAGAGAGTAAAAATGAAAAATAGAAGTAATGTGGAGACCAAAGGAGGACTGGGACATGTATCTCAGCAATAGCACACTTCCTGTGGAAATATGGTCTCCAAGTTTCGTGAAGCAGAGTAGAGGGCTCCTTTCATTTTAGGGAACAATTTTCTGGGCCTGCATTTTGAATAATTAGACAGACTTCTGTCCACTGTTCAGTATCCAATTCAAATATCCATTAGTAATGAAGTGAATTCCTAGGTCAAGAAAATAAAGTCTCTTCTCTGATACTTGCCCACAAAGATTGCCAATTGCATTCCAATATTCTCTTTATATTGTTTATTCACTAGGAAAGAAAAAGTCCTATCTTTTCCTCCTCCTTTTGGCCCCACTCCCAATTCTTTTTTTTTTCTTTTTGTTGAGGCAATTAGGATTAAGTGACTTGCCCAGAGTCACACAGCTAGGGAATGTTAAGTGTCTGAGATCAAATTTGAACTCAGGTCCTCCTGACTTCAGCACTGGTGCTCTATCCACTGCGCCACCTAGCTGCCCCACCCCCACTCCCAATTCTAACCAAATCAAAAACACTTTAGATACCCTTATCTATTTTTTTTTATTTTTTTAAATTTGTTTTTTTTGAAGTCTTTTGTTTTTCATTCTTCTAACAGTTTTTTCCATTATTCCTTCTAATATTGTCTTTTTTTTTTCTTTTTGCTGAGGCAATTGGGGTTAAATGACTTGCCCAAGGTCACACAGTTAGGATGTGTTAAGTGTTGCAGGCCAGATTTGAACTCAAGTCTTCCTGACTTCAGGGCTCTAATATTGTCTTTTAATTTTAAAAAATTGATAATCTATATTTTAATTTCTCTAATAACATGGTTTAACTTTATTTTCATAGACTTAGGGATCCATAAGACTTTTAGAAGTCATTGAGCACAACTTTCTTTTTGTACACATAAGGAAACTGAGGCCCAAAGGAGATAACTGACTTGCCTAAAGTTAAAGAGAGGAAGTTTCTAAGGTATGATTCAGAACTATATCACCCTGACCACAAGTCCACTGCCCTATCCACTTAACCCACTGATCTTTTCACCTCTGACCATAAAAATGGCTCAGTTCATTTGAAACTTAAAGAAAGCACTCCCGTTCTGAAAGGGGAAAACTGAGGCTCAGCTGAGTTCAGTGACAACATCACCTCAGCCCCTGGGCTCCCCCTTCCTTCTGATTGGAGATGGTGAAAGGTGATTGTAGAGCCCTTCCAAAGGATGACCAGGGCAACTGTCATTTTTCAACCAGCCTCTCTCCTCTATTCTTTCATTGTGCCCCTGTGCCAGGTACCTCTTTCCACAGCACTCCCTCTTTTTTGCTTCCTTTTATGTATTATATTTGCCCATTAAATTGTGGACTCTTTGAGGACAGGATTTGTCTTTTGTCAGGTGACAGAGTGGATAGAGAGCCAAACCTGGAGTCAGTAAGACCTAGACACTCTGGCCACAGACACTCATTAGCTCTGTGACCCCAGGCAAGTCACTTAAACTCTGTTTGCCTTGGTTTCCTCATCTGTAAAACATGGGTAATAAGAGCATCTACCTTGCAATGTTGTTGTGAGGATTAAATGAGGTAATAATTGTAAAGCACAATGCCTGGCACATAGTAAGAATATAAATGTTAACTGCTTTTTTATTATTTTGCTGCTACTGCTGCTGCTGCTGCTACTACTACTACTACTACTGCTTCTGTCACTACTACTACCACTACTGCCACTACTACTACTGCTTCTGTCACTACTATTACTATTACTGTACTACTGCTACTACTACTGCTGCTGCTGCTACTACTACTAGTACTACTATCACTACTACTACTACTGCTTCTGTCACTACTACTACTACTGCTTCTGTCACTGTTACTACTATTGCTGCTACTACTACTACTGTTGCTACTACTACTACTATCACTACTACTACTACTGCTTCTGTCACTACTACTACTACTACTACTATTGCTGCTGCTGCTGCTACTACTACTACTACTGCTTCTGTCACTACTACTACTATTACTACTACTACTACTACTACAACTACTGTTACTACTGCTACTACTACTACTGTTACTATTGCCACTACTACTACTGCTTCTGTTACTATTGCTACTTCTACTTTGTAACTACTGCTACTACTACTACTATTGCTGCTGCTGCTGCTACTACTAACTACTACCATCACTTTTCTTTTTATCCCTAGCATTTAACCAGTGACTGGCATATAAATATAATAAATTATAGTTCCAAATTATAAAATGCTTATTAAATATTTCTTGGCTAACATAGCCAATTTGTATGACTAGTCACTGAACAACTCTGGCAAATTATTTATATAATAGGGGGTCCTTATCTATAAATAGGGGGTTGGACTAGATCACTTCCAAGTGCCATTTCAGATTGGAATCTATGATTACAAAAATGCTAGGAGAAGTGGAAGAAAAGGGCACGGTGGGGTTATCAAAGGAAAAGACCTAGAATGGTTAGGCCATACTCAAAAGGAAAAAGCACCTTGATCATACCTGTATCTGCCCTAACTCTTGATTGTTCTGACAGTATATTAGGATGAGGCCATGGCTTTAGCTCTAACTTTGTAGCAGTTTGGCCAGAATTGGAACTTCTCTCTCATTTCCCAACCCTGCCAGACCCTGCTTGCATCTAACTCCAAACTGGAAATTCTGTTGAGTGATAAAGAGAGACAAAAATAATGCATCCCACCCTTATCTGGTCAAATCACTACAGTTACGCCAGTGATCTAAAAACTATAGAATCATGAGTCTCCTACTTTCCTCCATTTGGCTGGATGCATTAGGAATGAGTGTATTTTGTAAGTTAAATTATCAATTTAGGGGGGCTCAGATGGGGAAGTGATCACTGTCCACCAGTGAATAATTTCCTGCAGCACAGTACTCCTCTGGCAGTCCTTGTTCCAAGAAAAACCTGCCTTGGAATAATGTGAATGTTGGAAGGAATGGACGTAGACTGGTGAGGCAGTGGGTGGGTGGGGTGCAGGAAATAGTATATGCTTGCTTTTTTACGGTCTCAGGTTGCTAACTGTCATAAACAATAAATTCACTCACAAATGTTAAGAGCAATCAAATAAAATAAAAAGAATACAAAAGTGGGGGTGGGAAGCTATTGTAATTGGATATTCTCTATCCTGAGACCCAGGCATAATGTTTTTATAATACTGTATATAAGAGAAGATTCTATTCAATAGCCTAACAAGGATTAAGTAATTGAACAACATTATTTCAAAATATTCTGTGGGTAGAATCTAATGTCCCAGCATTTCAAATACACACAGTTCCAGTTATGGGAATGTGGAGTGCAGGGACAATGAGCTCCAGCCCAAAGAACATCTGGTTTCAACCAATGTTTTCAATGTCTTACTTTTTTTTATAAGCAATAACTCTTCTATATTTGGAGGGCCAGATTTCACATGGGTGGGTCATTTAATGCACATACCATTCTGGGTACTTGTATAGCCTATAGCTATAAATGGCCCATTACAATTCTGGAGTATGTAAATGATCTTTTTCTTACTTCATTCATTTACTTATATATTTATTAAGCTCCTACTGGATGCATTATATACAAAATGTTATGGAATTATAATGGAAATGGAGTGGAAAAGGAACTAAGTGTGGGATCAGAATAACAATTTGAATCCCAGCTCTGTCACTTAATAAATGTGTAACTTTGAAAAAGTTATTTCATCTTACTGGGCCTCTATTTCTTCAGCTGTAGAATGGAATCATTGTAAATGGATTGCCTCTTTGATTCTTTTTAAATTCTAAATAATTTTTTTGTTGTTTTTCAGTTGCTCAATCATGTCTGTTTTAAAGATGTTATGTTGCTTCCATTGCACTATCTATCCATTTCATCCTTAGTTTTCCCTTTGCCTTCAATCTTTTCCAGAATCAAGGTCTTTTCCAGTGATTCCTGTCTTCTCATCATGTGGCCAAAGTATTTAAATTTTAGCTTTAGTACTTGACTCTCCAGTGAATAGACTGAAATAATTTCATTAACTATTGGGTGATTTGACCATCTTGCTATCCAAGGGACTTTCAAAAAATCTTCTCCAATATTATAATTCAAAAGCATTGATTCTATAGCATTCAACTTTCCTTATAGAGCAGCTCTCACAGTTATGCATTGCTACTGGAATGAATAACTCTCTCTCATGTAGTCCACACTCAGATCCTACAGGTCTCTCTGTGGGTGTATATGGCTTTCTTCATCGCTGAACAATTGGAACTGGTTTGAAATATCTCATTGTTGAAGAGAGCTATATCCATCAGAATTGATCATCATATAGTCTTATTGTCGCCTTGTATAATGATCTCTTGGTTCTGCTCATTTCACTTAGCATCAGTTCATGCAAGTCTCTCCAGGCCTCTCTGAAATCATCCTGCTGGTCGTTTCTTACAAAACAATAATAATCCATGACATTCATATACCATAATTTATTCAGCCATTCCCCAATTGATGGGCATCCATTCAGTTTCCAGTTCCTTGCCACTACAAAAAGGACTGCCATAAACAATTTTGCACATGTGGGTCCCTTTCCTTCCTTTAAGATCTCTTTGGGATATATACCCTATAGAAACTGCTGGGTCAAAGGGTATGCACAGTTTGATAACTTTTTGAGCATAGTTCCAAATTGCCCTTCAGAATGGTTGGATCTGTTCACAGTTCCACCAACAATGTATCAGTATCCCAGTTGTCCCATATCCTTTCCGACATTTGTCATTATCTTTTCCTCAACTTAGCTAATCTGACAGGTGGTATCTCAGAGTTGTATTAATTTTGCATTTCTCTGATCAATAGTTATTTGGAGCATTTTTTCATGTGACTAGAAATAGTTTTAATTTCTTCATCTGAAAATTGTCTACTCATATCCTTTGACCATTTATTGATTGGAGAGTGGCTTGAATTCTTATAAATTTGAGTCAATTCTCTATATATTTTAGAAATGAAGCCTTTATCAGAACCTTTAAATGTAAAAATGTTTTCCCAATTCATTGCTTCCTTTCTAATGTTGTCTGTATTAGTTTTGGTTGTATAAAAGCTTTTTAACTTAATATAATGAAAATTATCTATGTGGTGTTCAGTTAAGAGTTCCAGTTCTTCTTTGGACACAAATTCCTTCCTTCTCCACAGATCTGAGAGGTAAACAATCCTATGTTCCTCTAATTTGTTTATAATATCAGTCTTTATGTCTAAATCATGAACCCATTTAGATCTTATGTTGTATGTGGTATTAAGTGTGGGTCAAGCCCTAATTTCTTCCATACTAGTTTCCAATTTTCCCAATAGTTTTTGTCAAATAGTGAGTTCTCATCCCAAAAGCTGGGGTCTTTGGGTTTGTCAAACATGAGATTGCTATAGTTATTGTGTATTTTGTCCTGTGATCCTATTCTATTCCACTGATTGACTACTCTGTTATGGTTTTGATGACCACTGTATTATAATATAGTTTTAGATCTGTCACAGCTAGGCCACCTTCATTGCCTTTTTTTTTCATTAATTCCCTTGAAATTCTTGACCTTTTGTTCTTCCAGATAAACTTTGCTACTATTTTTTCTAGATCTGTAAAACAGTTTCTTGGGAGTTTAGTTGGTATGACACTAAATAAGTAAATTAATTTGGGTAGTATTGTTATTTTTATTATATTCACTCAGCCTACCCACATGAGCATTTGGTATTTTTCCAATTGATTAGGTCTGACTTTATTTGTGTGGAGAGTGTTTTGTAGTTTAGTTTGTATAGTTCCTGACTTTTCTTTGGCAGATAGATTCCCAAATATTTTATACTATCCACAGTTATTTTGAATGGAATTTCTTTTTGTATCCCTTGCTGCTGAACTTTGTTGGTAATATATTAAAATGCTGATAATTTATGTGGATTTATTTTGTATCCTGCAACTTTGCTAAAGTTGTGAATTGTTTCTAGTAGTTTTTTAGTTGAGTCTCTACGGTTCTCTAACTATACCATCATATCATCTGCAAAGAGTGGTAATTCAGTTTCCTCATTACCTACTCTAATTCCCTTAATCTCTTTTTCTTCTCTTACTGCCAAAGCTAACATTTCTAATACAATATTAAATAGTAATGGTTACAGTGGGCAGCCTTGTTTCACTCCTGATCTTATTGGGAATGGTTTTAGTTTGTCCCCATTACATATGATGCTTGCTGATGGTTTTAAATAGATGCTACTGATTGTTTTAAGGAAAAGCCCATTTGTTCCTATAGTCTTTAGTGTTTTTAATAGGAATGGGTGTTGGATTTTATCAAATGCTTTTTCTGCATCTATTGAGATAATCATATGATTTTTACTTTGGTTATTAATATAGTTGATTGTGCTGATAGTTTTCCTAATATTGAACCAGCCTTGCATTCCTGGTATAAAAATCTACTTGGTCATAATATATTATCCTGGAGATGGCTTTCTGTAATCTCATTGCTAATATTTTATTTAAGATTTTTGCATCAATATTCATTAGAGAAATTGGTCTATAATTTTCTTTCTCTGTTTTCACCCTACCTGGTTTAACTATCAGCACCATATCTGTGTTATAAAAAGGAATTTGGTAAAACACCTTCTTTCCCTATTTTTTCAAATAATTTATATAATATTGGAATTAATTGTTCTTTAAATGTTTGGTAGAATTCACATATAAATCTATCTGGTCCTGGAGATTTTTTCATAGGGAGTTGATTAATAGCTTGTTCTATTTCTTTTTCTAAAATGGGGCTATTTAAATAATTTATTTCCTCTTCTGTTAACCTGGGCAATCTATATTTTTGTAGATATTCCTCCATTTCATTTAGATTATCAGATTTGTTGGCATGAAGTTGAGCAAAGTAACTCCTAATTATTGTTCTAATTTCCTCTTCATTGGTGGAAAGTTCTCCCTTTTCATTTTTGAGACTAACAATTTGATTTTCTTCTTTCCTTTTTCTAATTAAATTAACTAAAGGCTTATCAATTTTATTGATTTTTTTCATAAAACCAACTCTTAGTTTTATGTATCAATTCAATAGTTTTCTTTTTTCAATTTTATTAATCTCCCATTTTTTTCCAATTTGGTATTTAATTGAGGATTTTTAATTTGCTCTTTTTCTAGGTTTTTTGATTGTAAGGCCAATTCATTGATCTTCTCTTTCTCTATTTTATGTAAGTAAGCATCTAGAGATATAAAATTATCCCTTATAACCGCTTTGACTTTATCCCACAAATTTTAGTATATTGTCTCATTATTGTCATTCTCCTGGATGAAATTATTATGTCTATGATTTGCTCTTTCACCCATTCATTCTTTAGGATTAGATTATTTAATTTCCAATTAACTTTTGGTCTATTTTCTCCTGGTCTTATATTGCATGTGATTTTTATTTTATCATGATGTGAAAAAAATGCATGTATTATTTCTGTCTTTCTGCATTTGATTTTGAGGTTTTATACCCTAATACATGGTCAATTTTTGTATAAGTTCCATTAACTGCTGAGAAAAAAGTAATCTCTTTTCTGTCTCCATTCAATTTTCTCCAAAGATCTATCAGGCCTAACTTTTCTAACATTTTGTTTACCTCCTTAACTTCTTTCTTATTTATTTTGTGGTTTGATTTATTTAATTCTGAGAGAGCAAGGTTGAGATCCCCCACTAATATAGTTTTGCTGTTTATTTCTTCTTACATCTCTCTTAACTTCTTCTCTAGGAATGTGGATTCTATACCACTTGATGCATATATGTTTAGTTTTGATATTGCTTCATTATCAATTATATCCTTTAGTAAAATATAGTTTCCTTCTTTATCTCTTAATTAGATCTATCTTTGCTTTTACTTGATCTGAGATAAGGATTGCTACCTCCTGCTTTTTTGTTGTTGTTGTTGTTCACCTGAAGCATAATACATTCTGCTGCAGCCATTTATCTTCACTCTGTATGTATCTCTATAATTTAGATGTATTTCTTGTAAACAACATATTGTGGGATTCTGGCTTTTAATCCAGTCTGCTTTCCACTTACCTTTTATGGAAGAGTTCATCCCATTCATATTCATAGTTAAAATAACTAATTCTGTATTTCCTGCCATCTTATTTACTCAAAATTATGTTTTTCTCTTTCCTTTCCCCTTTCTCCCTTCCCTCCTCCCCAGTATTTTGCTTTTGATGACCTTCTTCCCCTCTTTAGAACCCCTCCCCCTTTTTACACCTTTCCCCTAATTCTTCTATTTTTCTTTCTATTAGTCTATCCCTTTTTTTCCCTCTTTGCCTAGAAAGATGGGACAAGTTTCTCTGTGAAACCAAGTATGTCTGATATTCTCTCTTAGAGCCCAGTCTGATGAGAGTAAGATTCACACAATGCTCATACCCCTTCCTTCTTTCCCTCAATTATAATAGGTTTTCTTTGCTTCTTCATGAGATTTTTACCTTAGTTTTACCTCCTTTTTTAATCTTATTTTACCTCCTTTTTCCTCTTTTACAAGTATGATTCTCTTTACACTTCTAGTTTCTTTTTTCATATTATCAAAGTAAAATTAAATTAGACCCACATTCTGTAAGTATACTCATAATAGAAATATAGTTCTCAGGAATTCTTTCCTTTTTATCTTTTTTATGCTTTTCTTGAGTTCTGTGTTTGGAGGTCAAATTTTTTGTTCACATCTGGTATTTTCATTAGAAATAGATGAAATTCACCTATATCATTAAATATCTATCTTCTTCCCTGAAAGATAATGCTCATTCTAACTGGATAGCTTATTCTTGGTTGTAATCCAAGTTCCTTTGCCTTTCAGAATATCTGATTCCAGGCCCTTTGATCCTTTAAGGTGGTAGCTGATAGATAGATCCTGGATGATTCTAATTATCATTCCACAGTATTTGAATTGTTTCTTTCTAGCTGCTTGCAATATCTTTTCCTTGCTGTGATAGTCCTGAAATTTAGCCACCATATTCCTTGGGTATTTAATTTTGGGTTCCTTTCTTTGGGTTTGTTTGGGGTTTTTTGGGTTTCTCTTTCAAGAGGTGATTAGTGAATTATTTTGATGACTACTTTACCTTCTGATTCTAAAACATCAGGGCAGTTTTCTTTCATGAATTCCTGTAAGATAGTGTCTAGGTTCTTTTTTTTTTCATCATGGCTTTCAGGAAGTCTAATAATCCGTATACTGTTTCTCCTAGATCTGTTTTTCAGGTCAGTTGTTTTTCCTAGGAGATATTTCATATTTTTTCCATTTTTTTTTTTTTTTTTTTTTTTTTTTTTTGACTGATTCTTGATGTCTTATTGATTCATTCATTTCTACTTGTTCAATTCTAATTTTTAGTGTATTATTTTCTTCAGCTACCCTTTTAGCTCCTTTTGTAATTAGCCAATTGAATTTTTTTATTCATGCAGTCTTTTTCCATTTCACCAATTTTGTTTTCCAGTGAATTGGTGTCTTTTTCATATCTCTTTTGTAGGACATTATATCCTACTTGCAATGATCTCATTTCATTTCCCCATTTTTCTTCTAACTCTTTTTTAAGATTCTTTATGCAATCTCCCAGGAAAGCCTTGTGAAATGGGGACCAGCTCATGTCTCCCTTTACAGCTTCCTCCAGAATTGCTTTACCTTTATTAACCTGAGGATCTGAGGTCTGTTCTTCTCTCTCTCTCTCTCCATAAAAGCTGTCTATGCTGAGAGTTCTTTTTTGTGTTTTATTTATTTCTTAAAGCTTGAGGTCTGTTCAAAGCAAAGGAGTGACAGCTGCTTTAATTTGCCCTGGGTCAGTTCCACTGATTGAATTCCAGACTTGGACAATCGAGGCCAGGTCTTGTGTTCTCAGTGGTTTACAATCTACCTTTTACAAAAGGCAAATCTGCCAAACCACTTGCTTGCAACCAGGGCAGAGTAGCCTAAGAGGCTCACAAGAAACTTCCCAGGAGCTTAGAAACTGCCACACTCTGGATCCTGGCTCAGTCTCCTGCCCTGTCTCCCCAGGCTGCTGTCTGGGCTCAGCAGACTATCCCCCTGCCCATTTAAAACAGATGATTCTGAAGTTCTTCCAAGATAGCTTCTTCTGGGAATATGTTGGACTCAAAATATTTGGGGGTGCTTTCACTCCAAAACCAGTTTAGAGGCTTAATCTGCTGCCGGCTTGAGAGAAGGTCAGAGGAGGTCACAGAGAGTCATGTCTGCACTCTGTCATCTTGGCTCTGCCCCCTCTGCAAGCAATTTATTTAGCCTTTCAGTGTCACAAGAAATTCTCTAAATTTGTTTTAGTGTAAATATGTTGTAGAGTAGTTGCCAATCTGACTTGGTAAAATGAGATTTTTTTCCTTTGGAATGCTCTATACCAAAGAAAACAAAGATCAAGTTCAAATCCTAATTTAGTGTTATGATAAAGAATGTAAGCCTTGTGAATCAGGGAACACTTAGAATCTATTTAGAGTGGGGAAGTATTTGCACATAACAGCTTTCTAGGTTAGAGAGTCAAACTCACTAAGTAATAGCCATCGATCTTCCCCTAGTAACCTTCTCCCTATTCCTTGACTGTGAACTAAATTCCTATTACCATCAAAACCACATTGGATTAGAATATGGATGACTTAATCTTCCCTTCTTGGAATAAAAACAAACAAACAAAACCTCAGTGGGAATCCTACCAACAGTGGGTGTGTGTGTGTGTCAATGGATCATTTTCATTCAGCATGGTAAGAGGCAAAAAAGTACCAAAGGAAAGCTTACTGGATTTGGGACTGAAGTTTGAAGTTCAAGGCTAAACTTTGTTTAGACAAGATCAATCTTGTAATTGTAGGCAAATCATTTATCCACTCTGAGACTGAGTTTCTGTATCTATAAAATAGGAATTATAATATTTGACCCATGGACTTCACAGGGTTCTAGTTTGTAAATGAATGTGTGCTATTATAAATAAGAGCATTAGTGCTCAGAATGGGACAAAACTGGGGACAAAACTGACAGTAAACATGATGAAATATTATTGACAGAAACTATTGAATAAAAGACTTACATAAACTATTGCAAAAAAAATAGCAGTGAGAAAAATCTTGCAGGTAATATACATAATGACAACAACAAATACAAATGGAAAAAAAAACAACAGCCACAAAACTATTGAAAATGAATGTTACAAATAAAGAACAAGTATGCCTTCAAAAAAGATATGTGATTGTTTCTTGATGTCTCATAGAATTATTAGCTTCCCCTTTCCTAATTCTAATTTTTAAGGAATTATTTTCTTTAGTGAACTTTTGTACTTCCTTTTCCATTTGGCCAATTCTACTTTTCAAGGGTTTTTTTTCCCTTCAGTGAATTTTTGTATATATTTTTCCATTTGTCCAGTTCTGCTTTTTGAAGTACTCTTTTTAGTGGATTTTTCCCCTTTTACCATTTGGACTATGTTGTTTTTTTAAGGTATTATTTTGTCCAGTACTTTTTCTGCCTCTTTCACCAAGCTTTTGACTCTTATTTCATGATTTTCTACATCACTCTCATTTCAGTTCCCAGTTTTCCCTCTATTTCTCATATTTGATATTTAAATCCCCTTTTAGTGCTTCTACAGCTTGAGACCATTTCACATTTTTCTTTGAGCCTTTGGATGAAGCAATTTTGAATTTGTTATCTTCATCTGAGTGTGGTTTTTTGATCTTCCCTGTCACCATAGTAACTTTTCATGATTAGGTTCTTCTTGTTCTTTGCTCATATTTCTGATCTATTTCTTGAGTTTTAACTTTATATGTTAAAGTTGAGCTTTGGTTACAGAATAAAAGGGGCATTATCTCAAGATTCAGACTTTTATGCAGCTGTTTTCAGAGCTGGGAATGTCTGCAAATTTTCAGCACAATCACTCTTTTCTGCCCTGGAATTATGAACAGGATCCCCTCTTCCCTGTGGCCAAGAGGTCTGGTATTCTTGTACTCCCCCTTGCTGTTATTGTGACCCAGAACTGTGAGCCAGATTCAAGTATGGGCAATGCAACAGTGGCAGCAAAGGCCCTATAATCTCCTGACTAGTTGTCCAACCCTGTTACATCTGTGGAAGGTCCACAGGCTGCCATTGCTTCAGTAACCTCCAAGGCCTGCTTTGGATTTATTGTACATGGCACTGGTATAGTTATGTTGAAACTGGACTGTATTCCACTCTTATATGACATACTTTTCCTGCTAACCTTCTAAGTTATCTTGGGCTGGAAATTTGCTTCCCTCCATCCTTTTATGGATTCTGCTGCTCCAGAATTCATTTAGAATTGTTTAAAATTGTTTGGAGGAGACTTGAGCATGTTTCTGCCTTTTCTCAGCCATCTTGGCTCTGCTCTCAAAGAAGATTTAAGCCATAACTCCTTTCTAGAGGGAAAGGATCAATGTGTGTAAAACATTGCACATATTTTCAGTTTTTGTTTCAATGTACTGATTGGTTTTTCTGATCCCCCCTCCCATTTTTCTTCCCACTATATTCAGTGATTTAAAACTCTTTGTTATATGGGATGGTTCTCTAGGAAAACAAAGGAAAGATATACAGTATGAAATTTAGGTGATTGAAAAAAAAAGCAAAAGATGTCAATTTTTTTTAAAAAGGAAGAGCCCTTAAATCATAATAGCTTGATGAGCTATTGTGCTCATTAAAAGAAAAAAAAAACTTTCTAACAATTAGAACTCTCGTTCCTGGTGAAATTTTAAAATGTATTATTAGAAGGCGGAGCCAAGATGGTGAACTACAGACAGCATTCTCTGTAAGCTCTTGAGACCTTCCCTCAAACACAGACAAACTGAGCCTCTGAACTGGTTCTGGAGTGAGGGCATCACCAAACACTTGGAGTACAACGCACTTCTATCAAATATCTACTTTGAAAGAACTTCTGAGGTCAGTTTTAGACGGGCAGGGGATCAAGCAGCTCCCAGCGCTCAGACGCCAGGGCGCAGCCGGGGTGCAAGTCCGGGGCTGGGACGGACCAGAGGATTTCAGGCTGCCAGGAAGTCCCTGGGAGACCCTTGGGCCACTTTGCTCTGCTTGCGGGCAGGTGCTTTGGCAGGTCTACCTTTGATAAAGGGTGGATTGAGAGTAGCTGAAAGGGTGGTCCTAGTGCTGATCTAGCCACATCAGCCCCACACCGGAAGTCAACTCGGCAAACTGCCCCAGGGCAAATTGAAATCCCGCCTGCTGCTGCTGCCACTGCTGCCGCTGCTGCTGCTGGGGCTGCAGAATTCCCTCCTGTTAACTGATACCTCAGCTAAACATAATGAGCAAGAAGAAGAGAGCTCTCACCATAGACAGCTTTTATGGAGAGAAACTAGAGCAGTCCCCAGATCCCGAGATTCTGAAAACAATCCCAGATAAAGCCACAAAGGTGGACTTAAGCTGGTCTCCCTTTCAGAAGGCTTACCTGGAAGATTGCATAAAGAATCTCAAAAGAGAGCTAGAAGAAGATTGGGGAAATAAACTGAGAGCAGTGGAAGAAGGAAACATAGCCCTGCAACAGAGATGTGAAAAACTGGAAAATAACTCTGGTGAATTGGAAAAAGACAAAAATTCACTGAAAAACAAAATTAGTGAATTGGAAAAAGTCACCAACTCACTGGAAAATAAAAATAGTGAATTGGTAAAAGACAACAATTCACTGAAAAACAAAATTGGTGAATTGGAAAAAATCACCAACTCACTAGAAAATAAAAATAGTGAATTGGAAAAAGATAAAAATTCACTGAAAAATAAAATTAGTGAATTGGAAAAAGACAACAATTCACTGAAAAATAAAATTGGCAAAATGGAAAAAGAATGCAATGAATCAAAAAATTCAATTGGCCAGTTACAAAAGGGCCTAAAAAAGATAACTGAAGGAAATAATACCTTAAAAATTAAAATTGAACAAATTGAAATGAATGACTCAATAAGACTTCAAGAATCAGTCAAACAAAAACAAAAAAAAATGAAAAAATAGAAGAAAATATGAAATATCTCCTAGGAAAAACAACTGACTTGGAAAACAGATCCAGGAGAGACAATCTAAGAATTATTGGACTCCCTGAAAATCACGATGAAAAAAAGAACCTCGATGCTATCTTCCAGGAAATCATGAAAGAGAATTGCCCTGATGTTTTAGAATCAGAAGGCAAAATTGGCATTGAAAGAATTCACCGATAACTTCTTGAAAAAGACCCCAAAATTAAAACCCCAAGGAATAGCGTGGCCAAATTTCAGGACTATCGCACCAAGGAAAAGATATTACAAGCTGCTAGAAAAAAACAGTTCAAATATCGAGGAACTGTCATTAGAATTACACAGCATCTGTCAGCTTCCACATTGAAGGATAGAAGGACCTGGAATCAGATATTCTGAAAGGCAAAAGAACTTGGATTACAGCCAAGAATAAGCTATCCAGCTAGAATGAGCATCATCTTCCAGGGAAGAAGGTGGTCATTTAATGATACAGGAGAATTTCACCTATTTCTAATGAAAAGACCAGATCTGAACAAAAAATTTGACCTCCAAACACAGAACTCTAGAGAAGCGTAAAAAGATAAAAAGGAAAGAACTCTTGAGATCTATATCTCTACTAGGGGTATCCTTAAAGAATGGGGGTATAATTTGATTTTACTTTGATAATATGAAAAAGAGAACTAGAGGGGAAAAGGATATCATACTGGGGGAAAAGAGGGGAAAAATGGTAAAATAAGATCTAAAAAAAAAGGAGGTAAAAACAAGGTAAAATCACTTGAAGAGGCAAAGAAAACCTAATATAATTGAGAGAAAGAGGGGAGGGAGATGAACATTGTGTAAATCTTACTCTCATAAGGTTGGGCTCTAAAAGTGTATATCAGACATTTGATTTCACATAGAAACTTGTCTGTTGCTAGAGGGAAGTGGGAGGGAAAGGAGGAAAAATAAGGGACAAACTAATAGAAGGGAAAATAGAAGAATCAGGGGAAAGGAGTAAAAACAGGGGGGAGGGGATCTAAAAGGTGGAGTATTGTTTGGGGGAGGGGGTCATCAAAAGCAAAGTACTGAGGAGGGGGGAAGGGAGAAAGGGGAAAGGAAAGGGGAAAACATAACTTGGGTAAATAAGATGGCAGGAAATAAAGAATTAGTTATTCTAACTGTGAATGTGAATGGGATGAACTCTCCCATAAAGCGGAAGCGGATAGCAGACTGGATTAAAAACCAGAACCCCACAATATGTTGTCTACAAGAAACACATCTAAAACATAGTGACACATATAGGATGAAGGTAAACGGCTGGAGCAGAAAATATTATGCTTCAGGTGAACAAAAAAAAGCAGGGGTAGCAATCCTTATCTCAGATCAAGTAAAAGCCAAGATAGATCTAATCAAAAGAGATAAGGAAGGAAACTATATTTTATTAAAGGGTACCATAGATAATGTAGCAATATCTATACTAAATATATATGCACCAAGTGCAATAGCACACAAATTCCTCGGGGAGAAATTAAGAGAGATGCAAGAAGAAATAGACAGCCAAACGATACTAGTGGGGGATCTCAACCTTGCTCTCTCAGAATTAGACAAATCAAACTACAAAAGAAACAAGAAAGAAACTAGGGAGATAAACCAATTGTTAGAAAAGTTAGGTATGATAGATCTATGGAGAAAGTTGAATGGAGACAGTAGGGAGTTTACTTTTTTCTCAGCAGCCCATGGAACCTATACAAAAATTGACCATGTGTTAGGGCATAAAAACCTCAAAATCAAATGCAGAAAGGCAGAAATAGTAAATGCATCCTTTTCAGATCATGATGCAATAAAAATCACATGCAATATAAGGCCAGGAGAAAATAAACCAAAAGTTAATTGGAAATTAAATAATCTAATCCTGAAGAATGAATGGGTGAAAGAGCAAATCATAGACACAATCAATAATTTCATCCAGGAGAATGACAATAAGGAGACAACATACCAAAAT